>JANPWT010000006.1:26176418-26188433 GCA_024678245.1 Erythroxylum densum
GGAACCTAATGGGTCACACATCAAAGAGCAATTTGTGAAAGAAAAATCAATTTAATTAAGTTGGACTTAATTATAAAATTTAAGAAACTTTGGGAATCAAATATGAGATATTTGATTTTATTAAAATTAAATTAGTTAGAATTAGAATTTGATTCTAATTATAATTAAAAAGATTTAATTTTCATGAAAGGCTGTCGTGATTTTTCTATTTAAAGAGAAAAGCTTTTTAAAATCTAGCACTTTTGTCTTCTTCCTCTCAAAGCAATTTGGGAATTACTCTATGGATACCACCAGAAGTTAGATAAGAGGATAGCTCGTGATTGATCAATCAGAAAAGGTTTTATAGATTTTTCAACAGAAAGCGAACAAGGTACAATTTCTAAATTAATTTGTATTTTATTCAAATTTAATCAATTATCAAGATTTGCTTGAAATTTGTTAAAAAAAATTTGTTTTTTGTTACTTCCATGATTCGATCACGGGTGGATTCCAACATTATATTGGCAAGTTATCCCACTTTGCCTATATATAATGAAAATCACCTAAGAATAGCGTCGTAGATTTTAGGTCTTTTGACCACGTGAAATTCTCTCATCCTTATTACTTTCCTTGGTCACATCTTTAATTTAAACAAGATTTGCATTTTGTTTTCATTTGTGTAAGTCCTTCATCATTCAAATCCTATTAAAGGTGCAATTGAAGGTTTTAGTTACACTGTAGCGAATCCTAAGGCAGTAAACCCATTATAAAACAAAATATGGAGATGGGTTATCATTATCCACTACAATCCTTTTCAATTTATAGTTCGTTAGACCTATTGTGATAACCATTTCATCGTAATTAGGATTATCCATATATGAATCCTCTTTATTAAAGACTATTTAGCCACTGAACTAATGTTTCTTTCGCATTTTATCCATAATTTTAATCTCTACAATACGATAAAAGGATTTATTGATCTATGATTTACTTATCTTAGAGTCTCCTCCCCCATTTATATATGTTACTCTTACACTTTGAGAGTTTGTCGTAGACCTATTTTGAAGATATTAAGATTGAGATGCTCTCTACGTTTCTCCTTATATGCTTCTTCCTTTCTTCAACTATAGGGCAGGGATAAAAATTGCCTTAATTGCACAACCCCTTTTCACAGTTCTCCATAATCCTTATTCTTGTGTTTTTAATCCCTGTGAAATCGAGAAAACTTAACTATCTTATATCTTATTATATCAAGAATGTTCTTACTTCTAGCATAGTTAAAATTTTGGTTAAAAGAGGTGTTCAAGAGGGTAAAGAGATATCAGTATGTCTCAGCCTCCACTAATATGATCAGCAACCTCCACTGGTTGGTATCACTACAACACTTTTTAAAAGGCAACTCTAACTATTATGGCCCTATTTGGCAATTAGTGGATTACATTAATTATTAACTAATTCTATAGTGGTTAGCTGACAATGGATTAATATAGCTAATTTGACTAACGAATAACAAGATATTTGGTAAAATTAATTGTTTATTTATAAAATAACTTATAAGGACATAACATTAAAAAAAGATTTATAAGGACATGAGTATTATATCTTAGTATTTTATTGAATATTCTCGTAAGAATTTATGCTTATGTTTCAATTTGCTTTAGTCAATAAGTCGAAATTAAATAAATTAAAACCAACTTGCCTGTGTTCAAAATAAAAATAATTATTTAAATTAATGTTAGAAACTAAACTGAAAAATGTAGTAGTTAATCAGCATAAAAATTATTTTTAATTATATGAAAATGTATTCCCTTAATAAAATTAGTCTTATCTTATAACTAAAAATAATAACAGATTTTTAATAATTTTATCTATTAAAATTACCATTAAAATAATTTTTTAGACATAATAACTATTTGTAGAAACATTTTATGTTTAAAATTATTTAAATATAAAAATATATTTTAAATTTAATGATTTAATTTTTCTTAATTTCCAAATTTAATCCAAGTATTAATAATTACAATAAATACAACTTGAAACTTTCCTACCTAGCCCAATCTTTGAATGTAACATTATAGAAAATTATGGTTAGTACAAAATAATTTGGTATTTGGTATTGTGCAATACCAATCCAATGATACTTTTTTATTTAATTAAAAATGAAATAATTTTTCAAATAATGATACTGATATGAAGCTCACAAAAGTTTATCATACAAATTCGTTTAAATTTTGAATAAACCATAGTATTATTTTGACTTCAAGTAAATTGAATTCACACTTTATGCTTATCTCTATCTCTATCTCTATTTCTCTCGTCTTTTTTCTTGTAATTTGTAATAACTTTTAGGCATAATCATCTTTTTGTCTGTTAATTTCTCAACTGCTGGAGCAGCAGAATGAGTTTAATCCGCTAATCTAATCAGCTGATTACTAAACATGATTATCAGTGGTTTGCAGGGACGGAGCCATGTTATGTGGAGGGGGGGCCATATATATTTTTTAAATTACCTATATAATTAAAATTTTTAAAATTATAAATATAAGTGGCCCCCCTTAAAAATATAAGTGCCCCCTTAGATGTTAGCCCCCGGTCTCCCCTTAGAGTTGAGTCTGGCTCCGTCCCTGGTGGTTTGACATAATCAACAACCAAATACCCCTTAATCCACCAAAAAATTGATGATAAGCCATTTACCAAATAAGGTCTTTTAAATTTAAGCTTGGTATTTGGAAAGCTCTAGGTTAAATGTATAAGTATAATTCCTAAGACTTTTACCATGTCTATGTGTCTCATTAACAATGTAATGACGTCTTTAATCAAGCTTGCATTTATTGCTAGTAAAGATTTTCAATTGTCAAAAAATGGATATAAACCTTGGCAAGATTGTTTGGTACGAATCCTTGAAAACTATCATAAGCATGCAGGAAAAAGCTTTGAATCCCTTTACTTTAGAGGCACTATGCAAATCCATGATCTCCCTATATTGTGTTAAATGATCTATAGGATTCGTTATGTTACTGTATACCTCTAAATTAGATAGCTTGAATTTTGGCAGAACTGGTTAACTTAATTAATTAATTAATTATAATATTTTAATTAATTAATTATAATTAATTAATTATATTGTAATTAATTAATTATATTGTAATTAATTAATTACAATATTTTAATTAATGAATAATTATATTTTAATCACTATATTGTAACTAATTGATTAATTATATTTTAATTAATTAATTAAATAATAATAATTTAATTTATTATATTGTAATTTATTATTATTATTAATATATAAATTATATTTTAATTAATTATATTATAGTTAATTAATTAATAATAATTTTTAATTAATTATATTGTAATTAATTAATTAATTACAATATTTTGATTAGTTATATTTTAATTAATTGTAACAAATGTACCCTTACATAACAATGATATTCATTCCTCTAGATTAGGAGAGGAATGAGGTATTACCCAAAAATAGGTAATCAAAATAATAACTCAATAATCATAGTCCCTTACTAAACTCAATCTTTCATTCTATACTCATTCCCTTTTTTTCATACCCACCAAATAAGCACATCCTTATTTTAGATGATTCGGCAGCTGAGATTCTTAGGGTGATTTTTGATTATTTTTAGTAGCTGATGGTGTAAAGATAGAACGCTATTTGGAGCAATCTATTATGGTGGAATCACGTGACTTATGTTGATCCTAGCAGCTACATTTTACTTAAGTTGTCATTTCTTTTTTGAAGGCTCTGCAGTTGTTTTTCTAATTAGTATTTTATATGATTTGACTCATGGTTATGTGATTGTTGCAGCTACTTCGGTTGTTCTTGAGTTACTCTAGTGGGTTGAATAATCATTGATGACTAGCTCCATTCTGTCCTGTTTTTGAACGAAAAGAGGGTTGTCTTGATTGTTGGTTTAAGAATCTTGACTACAATGATTTGTTCTTATGTTTGCGTGATTCTTGGTATGTGTTTACTATTGGTGAAGCTTTTGATTATATGGCTGTCAGTTATGATTTGTAGGATAAGAAAACTTTGCAAGTCTTTGTGATTTTTGCAGCTATATTTTAGTGGGGTTTCAGTGGTGAAACACTTATTGCATCATTGATTTGTGCTACTATTTTTGGGAGTGGCATTTTTCTCCAATGGACATAATTTTTCTAGGCTATCTAGATATTACTTTGGTGTGAAAAATGATCAGGATAGGCGTGGTGTTGTAGTTGTATTTTTGGTGATGTTTCGGTGATGAAACATTTGTTCAATTAATGTTTATTGATGCTGCAGTGTGCATGGACTGATCGTGATTTTTCTTAATAGTTCACAACAGATATTGTTCTACCACTTCTCACACTTTCGATTGATGAAGCTACATATTTAAGAAAGTATTTTTTATCTCAAGTGTTTTTCTTGGTTTATGACTTTATTGATTTAATCACTTGAGTTGTTCAATTATCTTCTTTATTATTAAACAGTATTCAAAAAATTCTTTATTGATGTTAGTGCGAGGCGATTGTACTATTAGGTGTGATTTACTTTCACGGGTAGTGAAGATAAAGGATAATGTCAAGGGTTGAGTGAGTCAGCTTTGTAATGCCTTGAGTACAACTATTGTTGTATCATAGGTGAAAATAATTAAGCTAGGTGACAGCCCCACAGACGTAGGTAAGATATACCGAACTACATTATTAAATTTCGGGTGTTGATTTGTTATTTCACTTTTGATCATTTTTGTTTTCATTTTTGTCAAAAAGTTTATAGTGACTGCGACTATTCATAATTTGTGTGAAACTACATCCTTTTGAAAATTTTCATTAATTATCATCAGCACCTACTTGACTTTTCTCCTAACTCTATTTGTTTTTCTTCTTTTCCCCTAGTAAAAGCTCAAATTTCTTGGCTTTTCTTTAGAGGAATAGAACCATTGAAAGATAACATTCTTTTCTATAGTTACATTTACGAAGATGTCTCGACTAATTTGATCACCATTATCTTGGTGAGGACATATAAATGCAATTAAATTATCCATTATTCTTGCGGACAATTTCTGAGCTTTACTCCTTTTGGGTGATTACTTTAGAATTTTTTATACATTGCAAACATTCTACATGTCTTAATTGAATTGATGCATTAATAACAAAAGAATATTAACAATACCTAAATTAAAAGATATGATTATATCTCATGGGATTATTTAATCACTTATTATAATCTAGAGGATGTCCCTAAGTATGCCAAGGTCTAGCATCTATCATCATTTGTGCCTTTTCCTTTAAGGTGAATTTAAAAATGAATTAAGTCATCCTTATTCATCATCGTGACCTCAATCCCTATGTTCTTCCAAATGTTATTTTCCCATCTTGCACTACTAGAAAGGCTAATCTCTTTTTTAGGAAGAAACTAATGGCAGAGGCTCTCCATTTCCTTCCTTCTATGTGAAGAATCTCTGAAGGAGAAGCCACGAGTTCTTCCTTATAGGTTGAAGATATGTATCTTAAATTGTCAAAGCTTTTAGGGTCTCCAATTACTTTGCTCCAGGTTACCTTAATAGAAGTATTGTTATCCTTATTAATAGCCTTATTCAAAGGATAGAAAATCACAGTAGTTCTCTCTATATTAGGGACTTTCTTAGCAAGAATGGAGCCTGATATGGGAGGGAAGTGTTGGTATGAAAAGAGATGAAGCTCTTCTTTTTGAAGCTTTGCCTGAGGGAGTTCTTAGGAATCCATTTTGTTAATGGTAAAAAATATGGAAATTGGAAGGCGGGAGCTAAGAAAAGAACGTGTGAGACTAGTTCTGGAAAGCAAGGTAGGTGTTTAAGTATTTTAAGTGTTTAAGGGTATTAAAAGGCAGAGATTGGTAACATGAAGTAAATGGGAGGATAAAAATATAGTGAGAATACATTTCGAGTTGTTAAAGGATCTCTTAAAAATTCCATTTATTGAGGAGTGATTTGCTCTTTTACAATGTCCTATAGTGGATGCATAGGTTGTTGAGAAGTAAATATAAGCTTCTTCCTGCATCTCCTCTCAGCTAATATTCTCTGTATCATCAACCCTAGAGAGGGAAACTATTTTATTAAGATTCTTCCTATCCAAGACTGACTTAAAGTAAAAATTGGAGCATTTTCACCCTCTTTTAGCCATAAAATTATTGATCTCTGCTTAAGAAGTGAGTTATTTATTTGGACAACTTGAGTGTAAGACTCCAAAGCCTTAGTTTCAAGTGCCTTAACACTAAAAGAAAATAACACAATCCACGATGTTTTATTGATAAAATGTCACTAAATGTGAAGACTTTTCGTGACGTTTTTTAAAGTTCAAATTGTTCATGATGTTTTATGAAAACGTCACAAATTTGTAACACTTTTTGCAACGTTTTTTAAATTAAAACGTCACAAAATAAAAACCGTGACGTTTTGTTGAATAAAACTTCGCTGTTGGCGTGGTAGAACTACCTAACCCAAAATTATACCCGACCCTAGATAATAACCCAACCTATCATCTCCTAAACTAACCTTTTTCGTTTTTCCCCAATTCTTTTCTTCGTTTACACAAAATCCCTAAAACCAAAACTAGAGAAGGTGAAGCAGGCAACGACAGACAGGCAGACGGAGGAGCAAGCGATGGGACACAACACCCCTCGTGTTTTGATTATTGCTTATACAAAAATTTCTATTAAAACCTGTTTAAAATTCTTTTATGTTTTAATTTTTCATGTTCTATTCATCTTTAAGCAATGAGTTAAAAACTAAATACGAACTCTAACAAATATAAAGGAGTGTTAAAATTAAAAGCTTTGTTGGTGGTCACCATATTTCACCGTCATCATTAGAGCTCTTGATTCTCAGGTTTTTATTTGCAAGGTATTGTTCCCTTTGTTGAGTAGTTTTTTAATTTCTTTGTTTCGTATCTTATCTTTCTACTTGTGCTTGCCTTTTTTTTTAATCTCAGAATGATTATGTAACTAGGGATTCATATCAATCTATTTGGTTTTAAAATTTTCAGAGAAAATTTTGGGTTGTATTTTATTGTAACATAGTAACGTTGAGATTGGAGAAGTGTTGGTTTTGTTCCTTAACTGTATATCCGGGCCATGATATTTAGTTTGTCCGCAACGATGCTATGGGAAAGTTCTTTTTTTTTAGTAATTTGGTTAATTTCAATGCCCCTTCATGGGTTTGTGCCTTTTTATGTTTTAAGTTTGTTGCTATTAGTTTCTTATGGGTTGATATTTCTTCTATTGTCAATCCCTTTATTATTGGATATATGAAGAAATTAAGCAACTAATGTCTGTAAAATCTAATTGAAAAAGCTTCCTCATTTCCTTGTTTCTTCTTCTAGCTCTTTGAATGATTGAGTTATTGGTTATTATGCAAATATGACAGATATCGAATTAGTTCTTCAATCAACTCCTTAAGGAAATGTACGTAATGAAAATGAAAACTTTTTAAGTGCTTTAAGTTGTAGAGGAGCTGTTCATCTAGAAGCATACAATCATATCTTGGAACCATAGTGACAAATTGCTCTATAGAAACTAGATGATTGTGACTGTCACTACTTCCTTAACAGTGAATGTTTTTACAAATATTTCGTTTTTGTAGATCCAAAGGCCACAAGAATTTTAAGATGAAAAGGAATCCTTGTAAGGTAAAATGTACCAAGGCATATCGGAGTTAAAGCATGGTTTCTTTGATCCATGTTTGTCATTTGAAACTTGTTTATTCATGTATGCCTGGTATTTTGTTTCTTCTTACTTCACTAGTTATGTATGGTTCTAGGATTCAACCTTTGAGCTTAATAGGAAACGTAATAGACCGGAGAGATATGACAGAACTCTTGCCGAGAACGCTTCGAAGGCCATTAAGAACATAGATAAAATCAGATCAGACAGGCTTGACAAACATATTGGAAATATGTTTGTTGTCTTTCCACATTATCTTTCTTTTGAAAGGTTAAGAAATATGATAACTCACAAGTTCTTAAATCTTGTGCAGATTGAAGACTAATAAGAAGAGAGAACACATGGAGGCAACAAAACAACTATAATAGAGCATCCATCTGATCAAGGCCCCAGCTGCTCTCTTGAAGGATCCCTCTCTCACTGTCCCAAAGATCCAAGTCAAGGTTCACTAAGCAGTTACAGAGGAGAATCAGTAAATGGAAGACTAATTTTGATTCTTTCTTTACTGGCCAAAATTTTTTGTCTGCTATTTTTTTGGTCGTGGTCTCTGTTGTGTGGATTTATCTCCAGTAAATCACAGAACATAGGATATAAATTATTAAGTCTAATCTTTTTTGTTTTATTATGAGAATTGCGAGTTTGAAATGTCTAAGTACTTGTAAGGACCGTAATTTTGATCTTGTGTTGGAATATTGTACTATTAGCATGTGATCCATAAACATTTTCACTGCGAGGGTCAATTCGGCGGGTGTTTGCAGTAGTTTATTTCCCTCCTCTCAAACTCCCCTTATAGTGGAATATTTGTATTTTAAAAAAATAATTAATAAAATTTGTATTTTAAAAAATAATTATTAAAATTAAGAATTATTAAATGATTTTGGAAAAATGGAAAAATAAAAAATAAAAAATACAACTATCTGCGATGTTTTTGTATAAACATTATAGAAAGTCACATTACGCAACGTCTTAAAAATGTCAAGGAATGTGACTTTCTGTAACTTTTCCAAAAACATTGCGGAATGTTTTCCGTTGTGTTTCCAAAAACGTTGCAAAATGTGACTTTCTGTGATGTTTCTAAAAGCTTTTTAGAATGTAACTTTTCGTGATATTTTCAAAAACATCGCAGAATATGACTTTCTGTGACATTTCTAAAAACATAGCAGAATGTGACTTTATGTAACGTTTTCAAAAAATATCACAGAAAGACTAATATTTCAGTGATGTTAATTAAAACGTCGCAGAATGTCTGTATTTTTCATGAAGTTTTATGGGAAACGTCACAAAAATCTTTTGCCTACACTACATTTGGCAACGTTATTTGTAACATTTTTTAAAACGTCGCAAATTGTATTCTGGGATTTTTTGATATTTGTGACGTTTTTTAAACGTAACAAATTGTGTTGTTTTCTTGTAGTGTAATTCCCTGGTCCCAGGATTTAAAAAAAGAAGAAGCAAATCCTGTATCCTTGACAACTTATTTCTTACTTCCTTTAAAACTCTTGAAGAGCTATTATGGTGAATCTTATTCAGTTTTTTTATTCCTCCTTTATCTACTGCATCTTTTTTTTATATATATATTGTGCCTGTAGAAATGCACCTTTTAGTTAAGCTTAAATAACTTCCTTAAATCTCCCAATCTTCTTTTGATAATTATTGAATCTAAATGTAATATGCTTCCTTCTACCTTGGTGCATTAATCTTATTAGGAAGGGTAAGTGATCAGAAATAAGGGATATGGAAAAAGTAGCAGTACCATTCTCAAATTGTGTTAATCATGTGGCATTAACAATGGCCTTAATTTTCTGAGAATAAACCATCTTCCCTCTTATTTATTGGACTATATAAAAAGTACCAATTCTTCTTTAAATCTATCATTTGTAAATGAGCAAAACACTCCCTCATATCCTTACTATAGTTTCTCAAATTCACATTCCCCTCTGCTTGGCTTTGAAATCCCCCAGCATAATCTAAAGGGAACCAATTTTTCTTCCCAAGCTAGTTAAATAATTCCACAAAACATCCCTTTGACATATATGATTATAGGCATAGATGAAGGTAGTTTGAATGCTTACATTCTCAAGTAACAACTTAATCTCGAGGTGGATATTCTAGTTTGAGCTAGAGGAATCCAAAATTACAACCTTATTAGGGTCATATATAACCAAAATCCTTCCATATAAGTGATCCTTATGATCGATGATGATCTTTCATCCTTCTTTAAAAACAGTAATTTCCTATATTTATTTTCTAGCAATTTGGTTTCTAGTAGGCCTACCATATATGGATTTTGTTAGGGCTATTGGGCCCTTTGATATTCTATGTAAGTAAAGTCATCATTAATTCTTAAAGAAACATTTTCCTTCCTAATGGATTTCCTTTTAGTTACTATCCCAAATTGAGTTCCTTCCTCCTTAGCCTCTTAGATTACTTCTGGTATGTGAGTGATGTTTCCTTCTTGCAGGCTAGGGCTGCTCAACTCCTCTGAGAGAAGACCTTCATGTGTCTTTCCTATGTTAGCATATGAGACTAACAAGGTATTCCCAACAGTTGCTTTATTGGAATTTGAAAGACCTGATGCTTCCTCTGCATTAAGGTGGTGTTCACAAATAGTATCCTTTCGAGTCTTATTATTTTCCTTCCCCAAATTATAAAGATTATAATGACGATCTTCCTTTTTAGTTATATGAGCTACTTGGGAGTTAACTTCCTTACTCTTAAAAGTCTGCATTAGCTCTTTATACTAGCTTGTTTTGAATTTGCATTCTATTGGCTTTTAGCTTAATTCCTTGTTATTGCTTGAAGGTCTCCTGGAGTAAGAGACTTCTACTTGATCCTCATACATATTTCCTTTTTTATCCAAACCATAATAGGAATGATCTTTGGGAGTTTCTTGTTAATCTTTACAAAGACACAAACTCTAGTATGGTGAAATTTGCACATGAATGTAGTAGCCTTGTCTATGTAAAGGGATTTCCCTATATAGCTTGATAGATAGCTTAGCCCCTCTATAGTCCAATATTCAAGAGGGATGTTTAATTATATGGTTATTCACACTCCAATTTTCCAATTGTACTCCTGGTTTCCATTTTCGAAGGAGTAATGGTGTGGAACTGTAATGCTAAGGGCTTGCCTCCATCAGTTTTTAGGTAGGAAATGAGAGGGGAGATAAATTTTTTAGGCCAAGTTTTGAGAGGACATTGTTACTAGAAATGGTAATAAGGAGAGAGAAGGAGAAGAAGGATGGTGTAGAAAGGAGAATAAGAGTAATCCAAAATTAGGAACCTAAAGACCAAAGAGAAAAGGGGATGTAAATGGACTTGCAACCTACATCCTGAGTTGAAAGTGGGATGGAAGTAAAGAGGGAGTAGTAGGGTAGGAAGAAAAAGGGGAGAAGATAAGAGCTTCTAGAAGTTAAGGAGCAAGTAGAGATCCAACTAGAATAGAAGAATTCACCTGATGCTATTGCTTGAATAAACAGGATCAAATACTTGTTGCATATGCAATAATACAAAGGATCAGTTAGAGAAAAGCAAAAGGTTATCCCTGTATTGAGTTTTCCTAATTAATAACCTATATTACTTCTTAAACAGAGAAACAAAACATTAATTATAAAAAATATTATGAGAAGTCCACACGAGTAGTGTTTATAAGACTATTGGCTAAAAATTGTTTAAGGGTTGATCTTATGACCAAAATTTTTTAAAAATGTTATTACATTTTAAAAATTGTCTTATTCTTCACTACATTAGTATAAATTGCATAACATTTTTGATATGTAGTACTTAAACCATGCTATGATAAGAAAGTAAAAAATTTTAAAAAAATTAAATATAAGTAAAACTTGACCGAAGTAGAGGAAGAAAGAAAAATAGTAAAAATAGTAATTTTCCTTCAAGCTAATTGATTATTCTTTTATAAATTAACGTAAAAAGTTTGAAAGGCTTCCTAAGTTTAATCATTTCTTTCAATCTAATTGATTAATCTTTACGATTGTACATAAGAAGTTTGAAAAACTTCCTAAATTTATTTATTCTTTAAAATTTTTTATATGTACGTAATGAATAAAAGGAAATAAAAGTGTTACTGGAATCAAAATTATTGCAAAGAACGAACATAATAAGTTTTGATGCTTCAACTTAAAGTTCGTTAAGTCATCATAAGCTAGGGCCCATTTGATTCCACTTCTGTTTTTCTGTTGTTGTTTTTAGTTTTTTTTCTTGTTTTTTGTTTCTATTTTTTTGCTTAAAAAATTGAAAACATGTTTAGTTGAAATTTGTAACATAAAAACTGAAAATAAAAATCTATTTGGTTGAGATTTTTAATAAGCTTATTATTATTAT
>JANPWT010000006.1:26203883-26215919 GCA_024678245.1 Erythroxylum densum
AATTAATCATAGATAAACTCAATTCATATCCCTTCCAAGCCAAATCAACCAACAAACTCATCAAAATTTCAAAATCACAACTTTCTCTCTCTTACCTTTTTCTCCTCCATTTTCGTTATTTTTGCTCCAAGACAAGCTTTCATCTTTTTCCTCCCATTTCCTCTTGGAAAGCCACGAAAATCCCTCAAAAAAACGACTTGCTTCATCCTTCTTCTTCTTTCCTCCCATGGCCGACCCTTTCTCCTCCTTCTTCTTCTTCTTCTTCGTTTCTTCTCTTCTCTTATTTCTCTCTCATTTTCTTTCCTATTTTCCTTCTTATTTCGTGCATTTCAGAGGTAAAAACGACAACCCCATGTTGTGTTTCATTTAATGAAGCTCAATTTACCATCTTGCCCCTCCAATTAAGCCTATTTCCAAGTTTGCCCCTGCACAGTATTTTGAAAAACTGACCACTTACGTCTTGATTTCAAGCATCTAAACGAAATAATTTGGACAAACTTTCTTCTTAAAAATTGTTCCTCTAGATCTTACGAATCCAACGCAACTGATGGCGCTCAATTCGGATCTAAAACGAAGAAGTTATAGCTGAATTACTAACTGACCTGCACAAAATCCGAAACTGAACTTTAACATAACTTCAGTCCAGAATTTGACATTCTACATTCAAAATAACCATTTTGTTTTTGCAATTAATGTTACTAACCCTTTAGTGCAGGAAGATTGTGAGTGAAAGTGTACAACAGTTTCAACTAAGGAGAAGACTAAAGCTTTCATTGTTTTAAGAAAAAGCTTTATTGTTGGTCAAAAAGTGCTTCTTTATTACTCAAGATATAAATTGTTTCCATATAAATTATGTCCTTATTAGGTCGATCCTTTTGTGATTACTAATGTCTCTCTTATAGTGTAATAGAGGTTAAGGGTCTAAAAATAGGGAAGACATTGAATGTAAGTGGCCATCGACTTAAGCCTTATCCTGAAGAATTTCAAGTGGAAAATGAAAAAGTTGTGATCCCTAGAAATCAAAATTTTATCACACGATAAAGGAGAACATAAAGTTAAGTCAATGATAATAAACATAGGCACTACTTGGGAGGCAAACTAAGGAGAGTGCGTTCATTTTCCTTTACATTTTGCAATTATTGTTTTTGTTGAATGCTTCATTTCTTACATTTAATTTTACATTAGGGATAATATAAGTTCCAAGCATGGGGATGGGGGTGGCAGTGGGGATGGGGCAATGTTTGTTTTAAGTTCATTTTGGTTGTTTTAATGTTCTTTTTGCATGTTAAAAAGCTCTCTTTTTTGTTGCTTCTAGAACTATACAGTCACAATTAGAGAGTAGAATTAATTAGAAAATTTATTGCAACTTGGGCTTATATTTTACTCTTGTGATTGGTCAATGTACATTTTCTTTATAAGAGTAGTTACTAGTAGATAGACATAATTTAGTGAGATTTTGATCCTTTTAGACTAATACATGTATATGAATCTCATTGGCTTTGTGTTTATATTTGACCTTCATGACATGTACATCCTAACTTTGCCTTAATTTTCTTTCTTTTTTAATCATATGTGTTAGCATGAAAATGATGTAGGTATTATTTGTTTTTTAAGTTATATGTACCCAATGACATGATTTATCCTATTATTAATCCCTTAGTCTTTATTAACCTTTTCTTTTTGTGTTAACGATATTACGAACCTTTAACCTAACCACTTGTCTTATCCAAGCCATAAAGCTGTTGGAACATTTGTGATTGTTGATGTTTGTGGAAGCATAAAAGCATAAGTATGGGGGTGTACATATATGCGGTTGGTCATAAGTGATAGAATGTGATTATGTAGTTTCTTTCAATTTTTGTCTTTAATACAAAATAAAAAAGAAGAGAATAAAAGAAAAAAATTATCAAGGAGGAAAATCATTTGTTTTACAAAATAATTCATGTTAGTACAAAATAATTCATGTTAGTATTTTCTCTTAAAGTTGTATGAAATAGGTGAATTGATTACGATATAAATAAGGGAGAAGTTATTATAAAAGGTTACTCATTATGGTTATAGTGTTTTTTTATGGCTAATTCCTTCTAATTAACGATACCTATTTTTTGAGTGGATGTTAATTTTTTCACTTGATACACCATTGATTATTTTTTGTGCTTCACTAATTTTGATGGTTTTTAAACTACATGACCTAAATATTTCTAACCTTAAACCCTATTATAACCTTAACAGGGTGTTTGGTTAATCTGTTGGAATAAATAAGGAATTGAATGGTGATTCTTTAGGAATAGAATAGATAAGGAATGGAATGGAATGAGTATTATTTAGTTTGGTTTATTATTAATAATTTCTAATGATGATGTAATATCGATATTTGGTTCGAAAACATAAATTTGGAATAAAAAATAAATAATTAACAAAAAGACCAAAATATCTAAGTAGTCTCACTAACTATATGATGACGACGACGACGATGATTAATTTTCTTCTTATTATTATTATTAATTTTCTTCTTCTTATTGTTAATTTTACTATTATTATTACTAATTTTGTTGTTGTTGTTGTTATTATTGTTGTTGTTATTATTATTATCACTACTACTACTTAAGGATATTTTTATCTAACATGTCCTCAATTTTATTCCCAACCATTTGAAATAGGCTTGGAATAGATAAAGATAGGGGGTGATGAGTTTACTTATTCACTAAACTCAAGGAATAAGTAAACCCTTAGATTATATATTTTGTCTATTTTCTTCAACTAAACAGGGGAATAACCTATTACAAGAATAGGTCAGGAATGGAATGGGTCTTCCAATTAACCAAACACCCCCGTAAAAAGTTATTTGATTCATGATTATAAATGTGAATATTTAGTGGTGAAGATTGAAATGATATGTAAAGTCATAGAATGTCTTAATCATGAAAGGTGCTTAAGTGTACCTATAGATTTATCTTATTTTTAAAAACAATTTGTCAAAGTCTACCCCTAAATTACTCAGTTTTTAAAGATAATGGTTATTGATTAATCATGAGTAAAAACATTGAATGTTTAATTCTTACCACGGATTTAAAAGTTCTTCCTCTTTTCTTATAAATATCTACTCTTAGGAAACATGGAAAAAGAGGAAATGTTTTAGATTTAGATTTTTAGTTTTAGTTTTGCCTAAGGACAGTTAAAAGCTAAGTGTGGGGAACTTGATAAGGCCTGATTGGCTATATATTTACTCCCTAATGTTTAATGATAAATGTTAATGATTGGCTATATATTTACTCCCTAATGTTTCTCGTATCTAGCATGCACATAACCATCAATGAAGTGAATGTACATGACATAGAAACATATAGGCCTAGCCTATGACTCAACATATACTGGTTAGGAACCACATAGGCCTAGCCTATTAATCACTCATCCAGTGAACATAGGTTCTAATTCCAGTACACAAGAGCAGAAAAGCATCAGATATATAAATCAAATCTCGTCGGGAAGCCAAATCTCATAATAGGCCAAAACAATCATGTGTGTTGCCACTAATTGACCAAATTAGTGTGCACACCTATCAATTCTCGATGTTGACTCGACTTTCATCTGTGGTGAGTCCAAACTACAGTCAACAAGAGTGTCGTAACCCTAGATAATGACCTCATCGGTGACCAGACCTCTTGGTGTGCAATCACCTGCAAGTCTCGTAGAAAGGTGTCAATATGAGGACTTGACTTTCATGTGCCAACATTAAAGGTATAGGGGTCGCTTAATCTATTGTGCCTAGTACACGAATGGCCAATCGTTACCTCACCAAACATAAAAAATCATATACAAATATTAAGTACTAAAATCAAGTAAGGCACCATGCCTTTATTTATCAGTCCAACCGATAAAATAGAACCTTGCCATGGTTCTAAGACAAAAGAGAACACATACACGCATCATATATGACTCGGTTATGCATATGTAAGTTCCAAAATATTATTTCATGCAATAAAAGTTATCTTTCGCACTTTAAGTGCAAAAATGTTCAAAAATGTAGTTTCAAAAAATAAAACATTGTCCTTAGCACTTCAAGTGTAGGTTTGTTGAAAACAATATCATTTCTCAAAATACGTAGTAAAAACATCAATTTCACTCCAAGTGCAAAGAGTTATTCAAATTATTCAAAACAATGTCGTTTATTAAATATATAAGTATACTAGCATCTATTTGAGATTCAATTCTAATATGCATTACCTAGGTTCAAAATTCACATACAAGTCATCATGCATTTCTTGGGATGTCCTAATCCCATTTGAGAGATATAGTTTCCCCAACTCACCTTAAAAGAAGGTGTATACTCCTTTGACTTCAACAATTCTCAGTACGAGCTCCTTGATCTACATCTCCTGAGCCTTTGTACATACAAATATGCAACATATTTACTACTCAACATGTATCTCATATTCATACACCACCATATAAGTATATAAAACACAATATCACTATCTTTAAGCTATAGGATTTGGCCATTAAGCTTTTCACATGGTTACTTCCCTTATTATTCACATAAGCTTTCTTTTGCATTTTCCAAGGCATTTAATGCCTTTGATCCAATACTTACACATTTCAATGCATAATTAAGCACATTTTTATCCAAGCACATTAGGCCATTACCCATCAGTCTAAGCAAAAATTCAAGTTTACTCTAAGTAAACATGAAAGCCTCTTTCTAATGCACACTATTACAATCCTTAAATCCTAAGTCAAGTTCACTTAGGCATTTTATCAAACACCTAAAGTGCATGATTTTCAAGTCATATTTTCGAGACTTCATCATAGTAATTCATGCTCCTATCTTATTATATAACAAGCACTTCCAAACAACAACACATTTCACCACTCCATTTAATCCAATTCCCTTCATTTAAGCCATATTCATTATAATTATACAACTCATTACATTAGTCCATTTCTTCCCCCATCATTTTGGCCAAGCCTTATCCAACATACATCTTTTTCATTTTTCATCATCAATTCACATTATACATACACAATTAATACCATAGAATTCATTTAAACCATCAATTTCAAAAGATATTCAAAATTTCACAAACTTTCACTAAAGAGAGGGCATCTCGATTTTGGCTTAAGGAGACTTCTCCATGACTCATTTCATTCATCTAAACCATGTTTCATGCATATTCAAGCATGGATAACAACAAATCTTAACATCAAACTCAAAATCATAATGTAGAGAGAGATGGGACAAAATTTACCTAGACTTTCCTTTAATGATATCTTAAAATCTTTTGAGAATTTCTCAACTCTAATGATAGATCTGAGTTCCTTGATGCTAAATTAACTTAGAACACCTTGGTTTGGATTAGAGAATAAATAAAAAAAGATAGAAATTTGATGATGGCTGAATGGTGTTCTTCTCCTCCTCTCATCTCCTTTCAATTAAAACAAAGTGTTTCTAATCTTTAATGGTGGGGTGCACTGCTAGAATGTTGACTCTTCTTTGATCAAATATGGTGAAATTACCTTTTTATCCTTAGCTTATGTGAAATTATCATTATACCCTCCAAACCTTTCCTAAATTTACAATTAAGCCCAAAATTTGAAAATGACCAAAACTTTTATTTTCATTTTGGTCCCCAAACTTTTGAAAATTATAATTAAACCCCTTTAACTTTATAAAATTACATTTTTTAAGTCCATTAACTTTTAACAATTTGCAAATAAGCTCTTATGTACATCAACTTTTCCAATTAAGCTTTTTAAGTGTCCAATAAGTCTATAAATTACGTATACTCACCTCTAAGCCATTAAAACACATTTAACTCAGCCACCATGGCTATATCCATCTAATGGACTCTATTTTACACACTTAGACGCTTATATGCTAGAAATCTCCAACATTTCATATACCGATGAACTCTAAGTTTATGTAAGGGCATATATATTATATATCACTGGCATATATACCGAAAGGATTTAAATACATTTTTGAACTCATATACAACCATGTATATATCAATATACAATAGTATCTCCAATTACAAACCAATATAAAAGGGCTCAAAGAGTCCAGTGTTACAGTTGGAGCAAGGTCTTGCCAATTATGCAAGGAGTTTTTTCAAGTCGTGAGTTTTTTTAATACTTTTAATCATTGTTTTGAAACCCAGACCGGTTCGACCGGTGACCGGTCTGTTATCTGGTCCGAGTGATCCGTAAAAACTAGTCCCCAATTGAACCAGTGAGAACCGGTAAAAATCAGTCAATTGACCGGTCGAACCGGTCACTGGTTCAATAATTTTTTTTATTTTTTTAAATATTTTTAAATATTATTTGACATATTTTTCTATTTTTTAATATTACTAATATTATATATAATTAAATATAATTATTGCATAATTATGACGTCAAACCGATTCGACCGGTAGTTGAACTGGTCGAACCGGTGACCAGTAAGGCCTCTGGTTCGATGTCCGGTCCGAGTTTCAAAACTTTGCTTTTAATGATTAGGGACTTTAGATCAAGCAGTGAATTATGGTATTGGTAATATGAATGGCGGCGTTATGCCATTCGTCATAAATACCGGTCATGAGTCCATTAAAGATAACATAAACTTTTTCTTCCTTATGATCTTGTTTCTTTTGTGAAATAGGTGAGAGGTTGGTTTCTAAAGAGGATGAAATGGATTTTTGAGTGATCCATGTAGATACTTTGAATCTGTTTGTATTTGGAGTTCAATAGGTAATAAATCAACTCTCCATATTTGTAAAGTCTTAATACATGCAAGTGTTTCTTTCTTATGAATAGGATAATTGCTTTCAGTGGCAAGGTCATGCCAATTATGCAAAGAGTCACTTACTAGCTGGAAAACATAAAAAAAAGGGAGATCAAAAGAGTGAAATTTGAATAACAAAAGCTGCTGAATTCTAGCTCAAGGCAAAGAAGAGAATATATCTATATTTTGTTCTCTACTCTTTTCTTTTATTTCCTTATTGTTGTTGAATGTTAATGAAGTTTCAATTGGCATATATAGTTACATCTATGGATTGTAAAATTCCTTTTAGGAATTACTCTAAATTTATTTGTTAAACTTTACATTCTTAGTTTAACAAATTATGTTTGTGATGTTTATTGCTTTATATTCAATTTGAATTAAGAAATTAAATTGGATTTTTTTATATCGCACAACAAGAAATGGTACCTTAATAGAATTATAAACATCAAATTAATTGGCAATTAAAGAGAGACATAATTGTTTATTAGTTACCCATAGGATTGCTTCAAATCCAGTTGCATAGTTAGGAAGAGTTTTGAAAGATCGAGAGATCACAATTCAATTTCTATCTATTATAATTGAGATTATTTGATTAGATCTTAAGAGAATGTAATAATAATTATTAGATATCTAGGGTTAAGTAGTAATAAATCGTGAAGATAAAGTGAAGACAAATAAGTATATAAGTAACTCCTAGTTTTCATCATTGATCAATCATCTAAATTTTTTTAGGTTAAATTTACTACTGCTTATTTCATTGTTAAATTATCAATTCTTTATCTAGTTTAAATTTTAGAATATCATATTATTGTTTACATTAAATAAAGTTTACAAGAATTATTTGGTAACTACTCCAATTCTTGTGAGTGATACTTTTATGTTATAGGATACGATTTGTATACTTATGGTAAAAAAAAGTTTTTCATTTAAATATATAAGCATTACTTTAGGAATAAGGGTATTTGGAGTATTAAGCCAAATATATATTCATCATAAAGTATAATTCAAATCCTAAAGCTTAAAGGATTCAGGTAACCCTTAATACTTTATAAGACAGGCAATATGGACTAATAACTGGAGCCCTCTTAGCCCTCTCAATCTGATGCCAAACTTTCCAAGTTTTTTGTTCCTTTAACTAGCAAATGTAAGAATAATGGAACTAATCATTGATATCAGATGGGGATGTAACAATATGCAAGTTGAAAATTTTCAAATATGCTTCGCTCCTTACTCCCCTAATCTTGGAATGGAGGACAGAGCTCAATAGATTGGTAATTCTTCAGTTATTTTCTCTAATAACTCCTATATGAATTTAATAGGGATGTGGCTTACATATTCCACATATCCAAAAGTCTCCTTTATCTTACGATTATTAAATTTATATATAATTAGAGGTTGTTTCAATACCTTACCTCTTTATTAGACATGCATAAGCTCTAATGAATCCATTAGTCATTTACTCTATAATTGCTCTTTCTCCCAATAGATCTAGAATGACATTTTAGCTCAATGTAACTTAAAATGCTAAATCATGGATTGGAGAATGGTTCTTTAATGGATTTTAGGTCTTAACTCATATGTATAATGATGACCTTATATTGTTCAAATTATATCTTAAATGTATTATTTATAGCTTATAGCAAGAAACAAATTTTTGGTTGTCTAAATAGCAATCTAACTCACCTGAAGATGCTAGAGTTAAAACCATTAATTGGATATGGTTCATAATGATAGTCAAGGGTTCTAAGCTTTCACTATCTTAAGGAATGAAACTAATTGGAATATCCATTAGCAAATTGAGGGTAGTATAAGTAATTAGCTAAAGGTTAATCTTCTTTTGTAATTTTTTAGGCCATTGTATCCTAACCCAGTTGATATTACTAGCTTCTTATCAACTGCGATGCTTTCTATGCCTTGTAATTGTTTATCTAATATCTTGGAATAATATTTTTTAACTTTTGAAAAAAAGAATAAGAGGAAGTGCTATGGTGAGTTTAAATAAAAAGTGGAAGAAAACAATCCTTAATTTTTAGGTTCCCACTAAGGACTAAAGCTAATTAAAATAGGAAAGAAAAAGGATCTCCAATAGACAACAATTCTTCTTTCTATGATATTTTAGTTAGCTTTGGATTTAATATTAATTTCCATAGTGTTGGAAAGGATAATTTTCTTATAACTATAATCGTCATGTATTTATATTGCATTGTTTTTTAGTATTATATGTTATTTATTAGATAAATAATATCATCTATTTTTATAATATCCATGCTTATTTGTGACATGCTAGACTTGTTAATATTAGATAAAATTAAATAAACCAGTTAGCCAAATATTAGAAGACCTACAATGTTTAGTTAACAAAATTCCATGAAACCATTTAGTGCAAGATGAAGAGTTGATAAGTTGTTGCAATTAGTTCATTAAGATATTTGTGGGTAAATGGATATGAAAGTAAGGCATGGAAGTACTTATTGTATCACCTTTATCCATGACTATATTTGGTAAGTTATATTATTTGATTTCCTCAAATTTTGAAGTATTACTATTTCCAAAAGTATATGTCTTTAATTAAGAGTTAAGAAGATAAAGCAGATAAACACTTTAAGAACTAACTAAGTATAAAAGGAATTATTTGATGAATTCAAGTGGTGGTGTGAAAATTGGATGGAATAGTGTATTTTATAAGTTCATCAATAAAATGGTGGTGGATAATGGAGAAATATAAATTTCCTTGAAATGGTTAGGTCTATAATGGTATGGAAAATTTTCCTATCACCTATTGATAACTGGTAATTAGGTTAAGAATAATTAAAGAAATATCTAGATGTGTGGAAGAGGAGCTAGTTGAAGTTTGCCAAATTCTTTAATCCATAACAAGTGATAGAAGCTCCTGTGAGTTAACCACCTATCCCACTTCATTCATAAGGAAACAATCATGTTTTTATTCCTTCTAGCAAGGAGAGATCTCTAGAAGAACCATGTATTGTTGTTACCTTCGTTCACCTAGATTTATGTAAGATCAATGAATTGTGGTGTCCTCTAAAACTTTGATGTATTCTCTCTTAGTATCCCTTTTAGACAACTTTTTTATCGATATCATCCAAATACATATAGAGCTCTTATTGTTTCCTTAGTAGATTCTCACCAGCCTTGGAAAGTGTAACTTTTGTATTAGGGGAAGACTACACTTTCAACCTTTTTAAATCATCTTTTATAACTCTCAGCCTTATGAAGAACTTGAATGAGGGAAACCTTTGGACCTTATAATCTAGCCCCCATTGGATAGGCTCCTAGAAACCTTCTAAAGAGCACAAGAAATTAAAAAACCTGAATTAAGAGGCTCTTTTCTAGTTCATTGAAAGCCTAGATATTTCAATTGGTAAATGATTAGAGAATTGACTATTAGCAAATATAGCATTACTATCATAAAATGTCATCAACTAAGTTTCTTTACGATTAACTAGGAGACCTCTTGTCTATTGCCTAAAGTGAACCAATTCCTTTCAATTTTAAGATGAATGATTTTCAGATCAAAGAGGTAGGAATTGAGATCCTTACAAGGTTTATTAAGTCACCTAGTACTCTCAACTTTTGATAATAAACTATTTATACTAAAATCCCTTATAAGAAGCTAGAGATCTTTGATTGAGCATATGTACCCTAAAAGCTCATTCTATATGTCATTTTTTCAGTAAAAGAAGTTATTGGCATATATAAAAGAAATCTAGACTCTACCTTGCTTCACTGCTTCAGCTAATTGGTGTAACATATTGTACAGAGGAGGAATGACTTAGAACTTTAACAAGGGAAGAATTATAGGCAACCACTATTCTTCCTAGGTGATGTTTGTCATGATTAGTTAGCAAGCTCCATTTATTCTTAAGAGACCAAAATTTTTGACATTTATTAAAGTTTAAATTTATGGTGTGGATTTAGTTGATTTAGCCAAAGGTGTCAAATGAAGATTGCATACATCTTTGGGGCTAATATTGCTACATATTCTTCAAAAGAGCTTTGTTACTATTATAAACTACATATATATCAATCAAATACTTGAACAACTTTGTATGTAAAATATTAAATTGTTTTGGTATGTCAATTGCTAAAGGTGAGCACCTAAGCAATATATAGTATCCACTGATGCTATAAAAAAACAAGAGATAAAGATGGTTCCTTATTCTCAAACAATCAGTAGTCTCATGTACTATCTTCTATATGTAAGTAAAACTAAAGGTAATACTAAAGAACTCAAATATCAATATCAAATCAAACACATAGATATCGGCCCCATTTGGTTACACTCCAATTAACTCTTTTTTTAGCTGATTGGTGATTTTTAGCTGGTTGACTTTTCAACCAGTTGAAAAATTTGTTTGGTTAACAGCTTTTTTGTTAGCTGATTAAACACAAACTGCTAAAGATGAAAACGCTCCTGTATAGGAGCGTTTTCATCAACCAGCTGAAGTTTTAATTACCCAAAGCCAATTAAACCCTTTGTTTCGGAAGATAAGAGATGTCCGACAGCTCCATTTGTTGTTCCTAACTAGAAAAATGAAGGCGACAGTTCCAATCAAACTGGTGAGGCAATCCTAGACTACTAAATTCTAACCCTAAAACAATCCTTTCATTCAAGCCTTACGCCCCTTCCTTTTTCCCATATCTCGATTGCTTGTGGTTTATTAGTAGCGATTTGTGCTTCTGAGCCGTAGATAATCAGAAAATTTCTAATTTTCTTATAAGATCAGATAGGAGTCCTTGTGGAGATTTCAAAGGCACTAGCTTGAAGATGTACAGACCCAAAGAGTAAATATATGCAGTTCTCTCTTTCTTTAGTATCGCTTTCTCTCACATAATCTCGTTGATGTTCATCGTCAACTGGTAATTTGTGCTGTTAGGTATTTTCGGGTTTCTTGATTGCAATGGATCTCTTTGGTTCTTTTTCTTTTCTGGTGTAATTGAAGAAAAATAATCATGTTGTTGTAATAATGACTCAAGGGTTGTTGGTTAGCATTTTAGTTTCAGTCCAATTTTGAAATCAGTATTTCAATCTATAATGCGATTGCTTGAATTCATTTTATCCCAAAAAAAATGGTTTGAATAAAGAAGAGTCTCTGCTTTTTTCTGAGGACTATTTTGGCAAGGAGACACTCCTTTACTATTATAGAGTAATTAATATTAATAATAAAAATTATTAACTCAAATTAATTATTTATTATTACAAAATATGAATTATAAACAAAATATAAAAAATAAACATATTATTTGTTAATATT
>JANPWT010000006.1:26292412-26307570 GCA_024678245.1 Erythroxylum densum
ATTGTTTTGTATATTAAGATGGTAGATATTCTATCCTTTAACCTTTTTTCTAGCTAATATTAAAGACAGGGGAAAGTCATTGGCTTATCTTATTGAATGTTTGCCAAATTGGGACAAATCTCTTAATTGCATTGCCAGATTTCTAGTTTTTCAACATGGACACCAAAGCTTGAGACGAAGAAGAGATCTATAAAGCTTCATTTGACGAGTAAGTAAGCTCTAGCTCTCTCAGATATCAATTAGATCATAATTCTGAGTAGTACCAATAAATATAATAGATTTTATAAGTAGAGAACTTTGGTCTAATTACTACTTTATATTCCCTTAGAAAGTAATAGTTTAATGACTTTAGATGTAGAGAAGGGTAGTTACTACTTGCATTCGATAGTGCTTTAAACATCTAGGTAGTAATGTTCTAAACTTGGATCCATCAAATTTATTAAGGCTTTAGTTATCCAGGTTCGATCTAAGCTTCTTTCAATTCTTACCCTTAAATGAGCCTTATTAGTTTTTATTTTGGATTCCCAAAGTCTTAAGAGGACATGTTTCGTCTCTAGGATCACATCTTTAACAACTTCTTATAACAACCCCTAACATTCTAGACTATAGAAGACATCAACTAGAGGGTAATGAGCCTCCCATATTAGCTTTCCTCACTTTTCTATAATTTTTTCTTTATAGTGTAGGGGATATAATAATGAACTCTAATTCGATAGAGTCCTTAGATCTCCCCTCCTCCAACTTGTAGGTATATTTTCAACCCTATCGTAGGAAACATGTAGGTCCTCACCAAACTATTTTGTTTCCCCATGTTGTAGCTTAAGAGCTGAAGATCAAGAATCTTTTTCTGTAGGTTGTTCATAAGTGTCATTACTATCTAAAGTTTGTTCTTTTTTATCAACACCATAGGGTTATTTTAAGTTATGGTTTCATCTGTTTCTATCTCCTCATTCCCTATTAATTCTTTATATAACCTTTTACTAAACAACTTCCTAATAGTTTCTAATGTTTTTTAGTTAGATTATTTCCAGTTATAAGACAAGGAGGTCTCAGCCTTTGTTAGTTCACTAAAGCCATTCAACTTTATTATAGGCAAAGCATCTGGTAGCTCTTCGTCTCTATTAACGTCTAAATATATCCTATCGTATCCCGATATATCCAAATTTGAAGTTAATGAATCCAAGCTTAGAGGCTTACCTAAAAAGCTAGCTAAGTAACTAAGTCCCTCCACTATCCAATATTCTAATGGAATTTGATGAAATTTGATCCACAAAGGAATATCATATATTTTCACCCTTTCTAACTCCATTCCTAAGTATTGTTTTTGTAAGAACATAGGCTATCCACCAATATGCTAGGGCCCTTACTCTATACTGGATTCAATATTAGTGTCTAGAGAAAATTTCAAGATAAAAGCTTCGTCTTCCATAAGCAAAATTTTATCTAAACCTTTTTTACTTCATTTTTTGGATGCCTAATATTGCACCAATGGGAATGAAGCCCTCTTTCCCACAAAAAAAATTGACTAAGGAGGTTGACCAAGTAGCAGCTTCAGCCTTTCACATCTCAATCGGTGGAGTGATATCCTCATCCATTAGGGGGTCCTTAAAATGAGTAAACTTTTCTATAGAAGGATTGGAGGAACCTTGCCTACTCCAAGCTTTGGAACAAATTGTAGAGATTTTCTCAACTTCTTTTATAGAGGCATGACTTTTTCCTTTCTCTTAATGCAGTTGTAGCAAATTACTAGCTTTGAGATAAGAACTTAAAAAAGGTTTTGTCACCTCCTTGGTTAGTGCAGAGAAGTGCACATCATCGAAGATCGACCTAGCAAAAGAATTATAGATAAGGATAATCAAAGAAGAGAAAGGAACCTTAATTGTATTATAAGGCTAGACTTTTTTCCCATAAAAACAAAAGACTTCAAATGCAACACTCTCACAATAAAGGAATCTTAACCAAAAATAGTAAAATATAAAAGAGTAAAGAGGAGTATAAGAGTAAACTTGTTAGAGAGAACGTAGAGAATTTCCTCTTGAATCATTTGCTAACATTTGTTGTACTTAGTAATTTCTGAATTTGATTACAAATGAATCAAAATGTCAATTTAAACTCTCAATTAAATGGAGGAAATGGTTTGAGTGATATCTCATATTGAAAATATGGGTGATGAGGATCAAGATTAGGTTATTATAAAGTGTAGAGGTTTTTATAATTTCCAATTCTATAACTACTAAGTAATCAGCAACTAGTTACCTTAGAGGTATTTATAATATTTTAAGTAAACCAATAAAAACTCTTTTTGTACCAACAACGTTAAGTTTCCAAATATATATATAGTTAAATTATGAGCATTAATATATGAAAATAACCTATTTTTACAATAAAGAAATTAGAATGATTAAGTTAACTTTAGACCACTATAAATGATCCAGTTAAATTTACATTACTACAAAATTATCAGTAAATTGTAGTAATTCAAAATAAGATCATCTTACTACTCGAATTGTTCAAATTAATCTACAAACCGCAAGGTTTAATTAGTAACAATTTTATATAAAAATTGGCATATTTTTGGTTATTAAATCATAATTTATATCTTAAGAGTTTTTAAAATGTACCAAAGAATATGACAAAAGTACAAAGTATACATTTGTTCTTAGGTGTTAACTAGTTCAGTTAAGTATATATTTGTATATAATTGAAATATAGTTAAATTATATTTTTTAATGAAATAAGAAACTTTATGCACAAGAGTACTTGTCCCTTATACTTTTAATTTTTGTTAAAATAATCCCAAATTTGTTAAAAATTGATGAATTTCACTATTTTTAACTAAAAATAATAAAATTATACAAGACGCGCTATTTATAATTGATGACATTTTTTAAGCACTATGTTTTAATTTTTAAAATGGAAACACCTTTGAACTACAAAAGAATAAATTCTAATTTAGTGTTTGTTTTTAATTCAATTTCAATAATAAATTTCCTTCTTTAAAATTTTCAAGTGCATTACTAATGTGGACATCATTGCGAAGAACAAATTCTTTATTTGTTCTTAGCATAGGTGTATTTAGTCTGTGATTACGGAGTTCATGCTCATATATTCTTCGCATGGGTGCTCAATTGGATCCACTTTTTGAAAGTTAAAGAGAATATATTAATTATACAAGAGTATTATATTATAAACTTCATTAAAACTAAACCCAAGGCATTGGGGATAAACCAAAACTAAGCTAGAAGAAAGTTAACTTGATAATAAACTAAGATAACACACTACAATCTTAGTGAATAATCTTGATCTTAAGGATAAGTGAATTAGCTTGAGGAATCCATATTGCCTGAGGGATGATGAAGAATATATTTAAAATCTAGTTCATTACTTATTTACCTAAAGATCTCTTTAACCTTGACTAGTTCTTTAATCCATTTGAAAATGTTCAAGTTGAAACTATGAAATCTCTGCTACTGATCCTTAGTAATTCTCTAATTTCTTTCATCCTGTAAGACATAGATACCATAACTTAACATTAATTTGAAGGTGGTTAAGTTACCATTTCGATAGTCAAAGATAAAAATAGCTCTTGTTAAAGCTTTGTATTATACACTTGTTTCATAATTGGTTCTAAAATTTTTGTGTCAATTAAGGAAAAGATTATCATAATTTTGTAAGTCTTGGAGGCATAGCTTGCAAGCTATATAAGTCAAGGCAATGCCTTTTAATCTGTCCAAGGTTTGTAGTCTAAGCTTGATTACTAATTATAGAAAGAAGGAAGCATTATGAGAGTTTCTGTTAAACCAATTAAGGCTTTTTCAAGTTACTTGCTTAGGTAAAGTTCTAAATATATTCATATATGATTTGTTTATAAAACATATAAAGTTGTTCTTCATCTATAACATTATGTCTTATAGGTTTGTCCTTGGAATATAATTAGGGATTAAGTTCATAATCAAAATAAATCATGTATACCTACAATGGCATTCACCCTTAACTATGAAATCTTCAACCTTAGTTGACAAGTGAATGATGAGCTTGAGGTTCTCCAAACCCTATAATTTATAGAGATAGGGAAAGCTTGTTCCAATTTTCAAACCAAAACTAGGTTCCTATGCCCAATATGAAGTTTCATTTTTCGAATCATTGTGTGTCTCCACTTTAATATTTTGTTCATGTTTGATAAGTATCTAGGCTTTCTATGGTAATCCATAAGTTTTAATTCTTGATTACGTAGGAATACATTCATTTAACTCAAATGGGCTCATAATCCATATATAATTTTCATATTATTTTAGACATAAGCATATATTGATTGATTTAACTAATTTAATTTCTAAATCTCCTTCGTTATTGGGTGTGCAAACTTCTCTCCAATAAAATTTGGCTGTAGCTGTATCTTTAGGTTTTCTTGACCCTAAAAGTTTCTTACTGTCTTGTCTATGTCTTTGATTAGGTTTAGTGGTAAACATAGGTGGCAACTATAAAGGATATGTAAATTCTCCATCATTATTGAGATAAGTTAAAAACATATTTGAATATGAGAGGAATTTTTTATTCCATCAGACAATTCTCTTATGAATTGAATTAAAAAGAAGTTGACTATCTTTATATGTACATATTTTATTTGAAATTAAAATTCCTAAGTACTTAAAAGTAACTTATTAATGAAAGGCTACTTGCCAGCCTTTATAAGTCTAAAGAAACATATAGATAGCTTTTTTATTAATAAAGAGACTCAATAATTGTATAAAGGAATTTAGTGTATCCATATGAAGTTGAGCTAAGCTAGGATCAGTATCACACATCATTAAAAAATCATTTACAAAAATATGGTGATAAAGGTCCAACATCTTATACTTTGGTAAAATTTGAAGTCCTCAAACCTCTTTATCCTCTGATTCAACATTTTTGTTAAAATCTTGAATTCTTATGGTGAACAAGTAAGGGGAAATTCGATCCCATTTCACCATGCCCTTATCACCTTGAAATGTTGATTTTGGTTCCTTATTTACTAAGATTGCAAAAGGAAGTAGTTTAAATGCATTACTTAATCTATGATATAAATATGTTAGAACTAAAAATTTGTTAGGCATCCAAGACAAACCTACATTTGATCAAGTTAAAAGCTTTATCGAAGTCTATTTTTATTTAGAAATTCCTCAATGTCCTTTTGCTTTTATATCATTTGAAGAGTTCCTAAGTTAGCATAAGATTGTCTCCTATGCACCTACCTTAGTTGAAAGTTCCTTGTGTTAGATTAGTAACACACTTAAGAACTTCCTTTAATCTTCTTACGGCCTTTTTAGATATGATCTTGTAAGGAATATTACAATAAGATATTGGTTTGAAGTTATTTAAAGAACTAGCATTTAGTGTCTGAGTGATAAGACATATAAGGTTTATATTCCATTCTTTGAGCATTCTTCCATTTTTAAAGAACTCCAAGTTAACTTTGGTGACTACATAACTCATAAGTTACTAGGTTTTCTAAAAGAAAAAAGCGTTTAATCTATCAAGGCCAAGAGCTTTGTTTAGATTCATATTAAACTTAACTTACTTACCATCCAAAACATTGAAAGCCATAATGAGCATATCTTTTTCCTATCTTGCTAAGGAATCAAAGACGACACTCCTTATCACTTGTACATAAGAGCAATTGTTATCATAGATACATAAAATAAACTTAGAATGAGTTATGGCCATCTTTTTGAGCTTTTTTTAATCCAAAATTTCATCACCATTGGTATTCATTGCAGAGTATATCTTGTTTATTTTATTCTTTACAAAATTGCATTATGAAAAAATTGGCATGCATATCTTCATCCCTTATCCAATTGATTATAATTTTTATTTCATCAAAGAGTGTTGATTCTTTAGAGCTCGACTCTATCTGGAAAATTCCAATTTCTCTTTCACCTTAAGATCTGTAACCTTAAGTCTTTGTTTTAATTCCTTTTGTATGGTTAACAATTTATCAGTAGTTATATTAATGTAGGAGTTTGTGTCTCCTACTCTATTTAAGGGTAACTTCTTTAGTTCAACTTTCACCATTTGGAGCTTTCTTCAGAATTTAAAGGATTTATGTCCTTTAACCTCCAAACTTAGGCCTTTTACAGTAGCCTCTTCAAACCCCTCCAATTTTATAAAAAAATTGTTGAATCTAAAAAGGTATTTAAGTTTACCTTTTTTATTCCCATCATCACTTCAGTGATGGAGTAATTCGAGCATAAAAGAAAGCTAGCCTTACTAGTGGGAAACTTAGCTAATGAGCCAGCTATATAGTTTTTTTTAATGAGCTATCTCCCTTCTTGCTTGTTACTCCAAGTGGAGTACACACCCTAATGTCTTAGATCATATAAATTAGTAGTGCTTATGATAACTTCCTTCTTGGTTGTTACTCCATACGAAGTAAGCATCCTTGTATCATAGATTTAGGATCATTAAGAAAATTCCTTATATTACCACTACCTAACCTATCATGCACTCTATCCCCTTCATCAAATACCCTAGGGATATGAAATCTTTCTATAAAGAGTTCCTTTGTAATTCATGGTTAGCAATATAATTAAAGGAAACTTTAATAAACCTAAAAATTTGATCACACTAACCATTAAATGAATGAGTTAATAAGGGATTATAGATTGATGAAACATGATTTTGTTTGAGTTATAGGTTAATTTTGATAAGCTTGATGGTTTGTTATGAAGAGTTATCTTTTACTAAAAATATAGAGGGAATTGTTGAGATTATCTTCCTTTATTCTCATTTCTAAAAGACTAAACACTCATGATTTTTAAATAATATAAAGTCATAAATTATCTACTTTTTCTTAGCCATGATCATAGAGTTGAGACAAGGGTATATTTTCTATTAGGTTTCGTCTTTGACAATAGAAGACATTTTAAATTCTCTTTCCATTATAACTATGCCATATGTGATAGATGGACATTCATCAGTTGTGTTGTTGTAGGGAAGCTCCAAGGTGGAGTAGGGGGAGTGATTACTTTTACATATTCTATTTAGAAAGTACCTAAAGTTGTATAACTGATGTAGATAGCATTTAAATTATCCCTTAGAGAAGTAGTAGGACAAGTTCCTTCACTTCCAATGCATGTGCCTTTTTAGGACTTTCAGTGATCTTCTCTTTAGTGTCCTCTATTTGAAGTTTGCTTCTCTCTCTTTCTTATGTTTTCATTTATTCTCTAATATTGATTTTTCGAATTCAGTATCGATTTACTTGATTGAGACTTGTCACCCCTCCCCCCTTCGCCTTCCAACTGCTTCCCTCATTTTGTCTTATACTCTTCATTTCTTATTTGGAACTTCTTTCTAAGCTTTTGTAAATCAAATCAAATATGGTTTTTTTTGCTTTCTCCTAAGTTTAAGATTTTTAGTTTTTCTCTAAATTTTATTTATATTGGTTTTTCAAAAGAAAAAACTTTTGATGATCTTATCATATATGAGTGCAATGCATATATATTTATGGAAAATGAGTCAAAAGTTAAAGCCATTTAACTTTTGTGTCTTACTCATTTTGCTTCGGTTAAGATTTTCAAGTTTGGTGTTCTTATAACAAAACCCATTTGTCTTACTTGTAAAGGAGCTCAGCTGGGAGTTTGAAAAGAAGTGAAAGGTACAAAATAAGCTACCTTTATAAAGTTGTAAGTGTTGATAACATAATTGTTCTAGAGTTTAGTTGGAGACCATTTCCAGGCCTTAGCGGATTTTCCTCTTTTACGTGCTTTCTCCTTTTATGCAAATCTTCATTCTTCTTTTTTCTTTGAATTTGTATTCTCATTTGTCTTTGATTTTAATGTTATGCTTTGTTGTGATCATTGAATTTTAGGTTTCTAAAACTTTTGTTTCCCATGTCCTACTGTCAAGACCTTAGGATCATCCTTTAATTCAATAATGGTTTGAGATATTGGTTGATTCAATTTCTTAGAAATTAACTAATATAGTTTGTCTTCATTTTTTACATTGTATAGTCTTGTGCACTTTCTATTTTATTTTTTAAAAGATATTAATTATTCTATATTATTATGAAATGTGAACAACTAATTTTCTTTTTAAAAAATTGAGCATTGACTATTTGTAGATTGAGTTTTGCCTATTTTGGTTCCTGTGATGAATTCCAGTTGTTGATTCCTCCATTGATATATCAAACAAAATCAAGAATTATGAGTGTTGATATTCTTTCTAATTAACTTTATTGGACGCACTTGTGATTGGTTTCGGATTATGTTTGCTCGTGGTTCAATCATTACTCTTTGGTTGTTGGGATTAAGTTTTCAGTCTTCATTGAACCATTGAAAGTTTTTTAGTTTTTTTTAATAATTTTCAATATTTTGATTTTTCCATTTTAACTATTTAGTATTGTATTTTAGCTATTTGTAGAAACCCAATTGTTATTTATTTGTATAAATTAGTCTTTACCATTGGTCATAATTCAGATGTGAAGTAAGGTGAGAGGCGAATGTTATTGGTTCAAATTTGGACCATTTAAATTTTGATTTGCTTGCGATCATTTGTACTTGTAATTTTCAGTATGTTCATTATTGTGTGCATTTTGGGATTTAATATCAATCCTTATTTCCTTTCTTGAGTAATCTTAGAGTTGTTTTAGGCCTTATTGGGATTATTTTCTACAGTTTGTATTAGGCATTAGGGTAGGAGCGGTGACTTTGACTTCTAATGATAAAGTAAGCCCTTTAGTGAGTTTTTGGTTTAAGAGAAGAAAAAATGGTGACAGATTGTAGATAGGTTCTTAAGACATTAAGACCCCTATAAAGAAGTCATTGGAATTAGTAGAGATTTTAGATAAATATAAAATTCATATAATGGGCATCTAGGAGACAAAGTAGATGGGGGTTAAAACGAAAGATATTAATGGGTTCAAACTTTGGTATTTAAGGTGTTTAAGGAAAAGGAGTGGATTAGGTATCTTAATTGTCAAGGAACTCATACATCATATTGTAGAGGTAAAGAAGACTAGTAATATGCTTTTTTCCCTTCAAATTATGGTAAAAGGTGTTGCTTTTAATGTGGTGTGTGCTTATGCACCCTAAGTAAGGTTGAATGAATAACTTAAGTGCCAATTCTAGGAAGACCTAGATAAGGTGATTCAGCATATTCCACTTAACAAGAAAGTTGTTCTATGAAGAGACTTTATTGGTCATATAAGGGCAACCTCAGACAGATGTTCATAGGTTTACTGAGATTTTTTGTACACAGATAGGAATGATTGTGGGAATATTTTGTTAGATTTTATGGTAGCACTTGAGTTGGTAATAACTAACTCATTTTAAAGAAAAATTGAGGAGCACCTAGTGACATTTAATAGTAAAACTACAAAGACTCAAATTGATTACTTTCTTGTAAAGTGGAGCAATTGACCTAGTTTTAATGATTACAAGGAGATACCTAATACTTGCTTGTCAAATTAACATAATTTGTTAGTTATGGATCTTATAATTAAGGGTTGGAGGATGAAGAAAGGTCCTTAGATGTGTACCATAATCAGACGGTGGAAATTGAAAGGGGATACGATGGAACAACTTAAGGATAGAGTAACAAATAGAGAAGAATGGAAATTAGAAAGAGATGTTAACCAGATGTGGGATAGAGTAATAACTCTTTTAAGGAATATAGCTAAAGAGATCTTGGGTGTTTCTATAAGGCCTAGGGATAGTAAGATGGAGTCTTGGTAGTGAAATAAAGATGTATAAGAAAAAGATTATGATTAAGAAGTTTACCTATAAGGCCCTATTGGATAGCACCACAGAGGTAGAGAGGGCAATTAATAAAGAAAGTTACAAACTGGTAAAGAAAGAGGTAGAAAAGATTGTCTCAAATGTCAAAAGCAAAACTTATAAGAAAGTATACCAATGATTGGAAACTAAAGATGGAGAAATTTATATATTTAAGTTAGCGAGAGCTAAGGAATAAAAAGTGAGAGACTTAGATCAGTTTGTTGTATAAAAGATGACGCAATGCTAGGGCTCGTACCTGGAAATGACATCAAGAAAAATGGTAAAGATATTTATATAGCCTTTTTAATGAAGGTGTAGAGGATAACATTTTATTAGGTGATTTTAGCATGTCCGAGCATAACTTTACATATTGCCAGCAAATCACAAGGGAAAAAATTAAAAGAGCTTTTTAATATAATACACGTAAAGGTGAGGAAGAGCCTAAGAAAAGAAAGTCTTACTTAACTAGATAAGCTTTTTAATATAATCCTCAAATTTTCCAAAATGTGTTTAATATACTAATTCCTCTATACAAGAACAAAAGGGACATCCATAGATGTAACAATTTAAGAGGCATCAAATTACTTAGTCATACCATTAATTTATGGGAGAAGGTGATTAAGAAGAAAGTGAGAAATGATGCATCTATCTTAGAAAACTAGTTTGGTTTGATATCAGAAAGGTCTATTACAGAAGCTATACATCTCCTTAAAAGATTAATAAAATATTACAGGAAAAGGCAACGTAACCTACACATGATTTTTATTAACTTAGAGAAGCCTTATGATAGGGTACCTAGGGAAAACATATGCAGGTGTTTAGAAGTTAAGAGAGCTCTCATGAACTATATACAAGTTATTAGGGATATTTATGAAGGTCTAAATACTAGATTAAGGACGATAGGAAGAGATCTAAAGTATTTCTCTATCGATATCAAGCTACATCAAGGCTCCTCATTGAGCCCCTTTTTATTTACAGTAGTAACTGATGAGATCACCAAAAATATCCAAAGAGATATGCCTTAATGTATGTTGTTTGCTAATATTGTTTTAATGGATGAGGCAAATAAGAGTGTCAATGTTAAGCTAGAACTTTGGAGGGATACGTTAAAATCGAAAAACTTCAAATTGAGTAGGACTAAGACTGATCATTTAAAGTGTAATTTTTCAAGACATAGGGTGGCTCCTAATATGGAGGTAAAGATTGGTTCAAAAGTTATACCACATAAAGAGTGTTTTAAGTATCTAGGATTTATCATCCAAAGTAATGGAGAGATCGATGAAGACATAGTCCACCATATCAAATTAGAGTGGCTTAAATGGAGGAATACATCATGACTTTTAAGTGACAAGAAGATACCACTCTAGTTTAAAGATAAATTCTATCGCTTAGCAATTAGGCTAGTCATGTTTTATGGGTTAGAGTTTTGGCCCATTAAACAAGTGCATTGTCATAAGTTAATGGTAACAGAGATGAGGATGCTTTATTGGATGTGCAACCTTACTAAAAGAGATAAGGTTAGTAATGTAATGGTAGGAGACAAATTAATGGTGTCTAGTGTTGACAGAAAATTAAGAGAGCAAGCTTAGGTGGTTCGAACTTGTTAAGAGGAGACATCTAGATGTTTTAGTAAGAAGATGTGAGAAGATTTACATAAGGACTATAAGAAGAAAATAGGAAGGTCTAAAAAGAACTAAAGAAAGGTGATTGGAAATGATACGACTTTGTTGGAACAAACTGATAAAGTGGTGCTCAACTAGGATATTGGTAAAGGATCTTTTATAAATAGGTCTTTATCTTTCTCATAAATCTTTTAAACAGTTTTTTCAAATCTTAAGTCTTTATTTATCCTAAACATTTAATAAGTATTACTTTTCTCTTAGTTATTTATCTTAATCATTTCCTTACATAAACATTTTTATAATGCCTTGCTTGTTTTATTTATTTATTTGTCTTCTTACTTATTTTATTTTTATTTACATATTTTTATTTTCTATTTGTATTCTTTATCTTGTTCTATATTTGTTGTATTGTTTAATTTATTTCCTCTTTGAATATTTTTATTTGAGCGTATTTATTTATTTTTAGTTTTAATAACTTTATTAGTTTAACATGTGTCTTTTATTATTCTTTATTTTTATTTTTATTTTATAATAATTTTAATATAAATTATAACTTATTATTTATTATTTTACTTTTATCTTTTTATTTTAGTTTTTCTTCTTTTTTCTGTGAGTCGATATGAGATATAGTCTCTCTATCAGTTAATGGTAAGGTTGTGTTCTTCTAGGCATTCCAGATCTTGTGTTTTAGTGGGACTTAAACTGGGACGTTATTGTTGTTGGTTCTACACTCTAAAAAGTCATAGACTGATTCTCCTCGTCAATATTATGAATTTGAGCTATAGAACCATATTCTATTTGTAAAATTCTTCCAATGGGTCTCCAAATTTTCTTTTCATGTGGGAAAAAGTTTAATCTTTGACTCTTTCTGAGCTCCATCCTCATCTAACTTCATTAGCTTGAGAAAGCCAAGGAGTCCTACATCTAAGTAAATTCTTGCATAACTTATTCTACAAAGCCTTGTCGTATTTTCATCTATAAATATATGTTTGCCTATGGAGGAGTTAGGTAGGTAGATCAATCTAGTTGTGGAGCAATATTCAAGTGAAACATTGTGAAAATTAACCCACTCTTCATGCTATTCTTTTTCAAAGACAACTCAGGATGTTATCTTTGTAACATGAGTGACTCGTCTTGGAAATGTCAACTTCTCATCTCCATTATCCCTGCACACCTACCCAAAATATGAATCTGAATAAAAAGAAACCTTCTTCAATTTTAATCAATTGGTTTCAACCTAGAATTGAATAACTTGAAAAGGGAGTCTCTTATCAATCAAGTACCCTACCAGTATTGTGTTCCAAGTAGAGGCTCCAGGATTCCTGACATCCATTGGAGGCGAGACAATTGTTGCGTCTCCTTCATTATGACTTGGTGTATATTTAAACCTTTCATGTGATGAGTAGTCTCCTACTATTTGTTTCTAGGACTTCCTTGATTTCCCTCTTATCAATATGATGCGTGACTTCCAGCAGAGCTTAGACCAGAATCAATCCTTTAGGGAGAGGCCAGATTCGACAAGAAGGGAAATCTCTATCTTTGCTTTTACAACCAGTTAAACCAAGAATCCATGACATACACGCAGGGATAGCAATGGAGTCGGTCTCGTCAATTCTTTTAAACTAAAGTCTAAAAGTGTAAAACAACATCAATTAATCGAGCCCTCTACCTTCGATTTATCGAAGTTCGTTTTTCGTACCATCATTGGTTTTGGGGAATGCAAACTAAAATTAGGTGGCGTTACATTAAATTTCTTTCGGCAATTCAATTTGAATAAAAGGAGCCACTACACGTACAAGGAAACTCCAGGATGCCCCCTATAGTACAAAGTACAAACTGATTGCAGATTTTTGTTACTTGAGATGACAAGAATTGAATTCGTTATTGACAAGAGAATAATGACATGCCTTAAATTATGCACAAGTAGCAAGTACACGGATTTGTTAGGTAGAGAGTAATTAAATCTCCCCTTTGGCTGCCCGAGCCAGGATGATGGAGAAGTGCGTGTTTCCGGCCCAGGGCTTACTGGTGGGTTCCTACGTGAGGTGGACGAAGCCCGAGGCGGATTGGGTGAAAGTCAATTCCGATGGGGCCATGAACCCCACTTCCAAAATGATGTCTTCCGGAGGTCTTATTCGGGATTCCACTGGGGAGTAGCGGGGTGATTTTTAGCTTAAACGCGGGACAGGATCTCCGTTGACCGCGAAGTTATGTGGGGTGCTCTTGAGCCTCACAAGGGCCTGGGACCTAGGCTATTGTCAAATAGTGATGGAAGTCGACTCCCTGGAGGTTATTAATCTTCTTTCTGCTCCTGTTGGTATTCTGACTGAGATTTTTGCTTTGGTGACAGGTGTGCAACAACTCTTGCATAGGGAGTGGATGGTCCGGATGCAGCATGTTTTCAGGGAAGGAAACCAATGTGCGGACCACCTTGCTCGTCTAGTCGGGGTGGGCAGCCTGGGTCTCTTTTTCCTTCATGAGCCCCCCTTTGGAATTCAGAAGCTCCTCCGCCGTGATGCGCAAGATGTTATGTACCCCAGAGTGTTACATTAGTGTTATAATTTCTTTTGTAATAAAATATATATATATATATAGTTGAACATTGTCTCGAAGAGTCTTACCCAAAATAAATGCTTACTGAAATTCAGAGACCAATTTAAGGAGAATCATACTTAATCCATTGGTCACCACCTTAGACATGAACTTATATAAGATGTTACATAGAGCAATGCCTGAAATCCCACATGGATGAAGGCTAATCATATATTGTTATCAACGTAAATGTAGTATCATTCAACAATATAAAAAGCTTACGCTACTTCATCCAGCATTACTCATATAAAAAGTGCCCTTAACAAATAAAGAATCAAAGTAATTCAAGACAATGTCCTCCATATCTTCACAATCATCTTACTAATCACCTTTTTTATTTTGGATCTTAAAAATTAATATTACCTTTTTTCTTAAAAAACTTGAACAATGAAAAAGTTTTATATTAGTATTCCCTATAAACACTTTAAATGTTGCTTTTTCATAATTTAGATTCATTATATAGTTGAAGAGTTAAATTTTTCTTTTGATATTGAGACATTTTACTATAAAATAAACTAACAATCATAGATCTCCAATCATAAAGGACTTCCTCACAATGTTTGTTTTTATCCAAATACTATTGAACAAATTAGAATCCTATTTCTCCTTAACAACATTAGATGTAAAATCCTCCTTTAGCCAGACATTTTTAAGATGAAAACACTTAACACAATTAAAATGTTGCATACCATCCACCAGTAGTGAAATAATAGAATGACCAAAAGTTGGAGCGTAAAAACCAAAGATTACCATACGAGCAAATAGTGTGAACTAGTCAAAGTCAACCATGGTCTAATCAATTATTTCCCATTAATTAATTCTCTTTTTTAAGTTGTGAAACTTTAAGGAGAATCTCTAACAAACTGCATCTAATTATGTGTTATTAAATAGTAAAATGAAGAATTGAAAATCTTAAATGACAAGAGAAATTTTAAGACTCAAACAATTCCATGTTAGTGCTCAACTCTTCTATAAATGGTTTTTATAGCCACCTCATTCCATTCTAGCTAGCCAATTTGATCAGATGTCAAAGCCAAATTTCCAATTCACATCATATTTCAATAATCTCCTTAAGGAAAATTAATCAAAAAAATTAACTAAATAACTAAGCAAACTACTCCCTCCGATTCATAATAAGAGTCGTTTTAGAAAAATACACGCTTATTAAGAAAGATAATAAAATTATAGATAT
>JANPWT010000006.1:26316724-26328460 GCA_024678245.1 Erythroxylum densum
ATGAGTTACTAACATTGATGCTAGTAATATTGTCATTCACTTTTATGTTAATCCCTTTGTCAAAATTTTTATCCTTAATGTAATATAACTTTATTATTTTAGAGATAACACCGTAGAAGTCAATAAAATAATCCTTATGTTGTCCCTCAATAATAACCCTATAATTTTAGCTTCTAAGTCGACTATCACTATCTTTTATGTGAAATATAATTCCATTAACAATGCAACATGTATATTTTTCCCACATATGAGGCCCACATGTCAAAACATATAGTTCTGCCATCACTTCTGGCAATTTATGGTTATATAATGGTATCATCTGTAGAAAAAATATCACAAAAAGTTAATGTTGTAATCTCACCTATAATTTTCATTTGTTTATACTATTGCATACGTAAATGATTTTGGAGATCTTAGACAATCATTCATGTACACAAATATCCCAATTCCCCACAAATTTATTACAACATTCTAGCAATATTAATTTTGTGATCTACTAACTGAGACAACTTCATATGATAAAAGTGATATGACTACAAAACAGAAAAACCTATAATCTTTATAAGCCTCCAAAAATGAATGTGAATCTACACCATCTTCACCAATAATGGTAGTGTTAAAGGAAAAAGCTTTAACAGTTAATTCAATCCTCATAAGATGAAGTAGAAGCAGAAACTAAGGAAGTGAACACAGTTGAACAATTACTTAGAAAAAGATAAAGATAAAGAAGAAGATAATGGAGAGTGATGGGTGGGTGTTTGGATAAAGTTGGGTTGTTATTGTTGTTGCTGTTGTTGCTTACCAAAGGTGAAGAGAGGTAAGAGTATGCTTTGGGGGTGATATTAAAAGTATTTCATGCAAATGTTATTAAACCTTCTAGTTCATCTGGACCATTGATATAAATCTTAATGAACTCTCTAAAATGTCTGTTGCTTATAAAAATTGACTCTATTTTGGGCCCCTAATTGTTTACAGGCTCTATCCAAACAATTTTTGTTGGTAATTAGGTTTTCAATTTCATAAAATGACATGGTTTTGGCTTCACCTTTTGTTATTTATTGCACTCTATATATTATAAAAATTATACATAATATACAAATTCTATACAACAATATATAATTTATCTATAATAAATAGAGAATTATGATTAAATAGAATAATATGATAACTAAGATATGACAAAATTTATCTATTATCTATACATTCATATTTATATTAATTACAATTATTATCTATAAATTCATATATCAATACATTAACTATCATATATAATTATATTAATTACAATATAATTAAATAATAATTACAATATAGTAAAAAATGGAAATTAATAATAAATATTAATATCATATTCATAAAAGTCAAATTTAATATTATTGACAATGATTCTAAGTATAAAAATAAATTTAGCTAACAACAATGTTATTTCAAAATTGTATAACTATAAACTCAAATTTAATTAATATTACATAAATTTATGCTTTTTATCTTTCTATTTTAAAATATATGATTTGATAATTTTATACAATGTCACAAAACTCTATTTATTCTATAGAAACTCTATACTAATTTATAAAATTTATATATTTCATTAATGAATTAATTATATTTTAATTAATTATAATGTAATTAATTAATATATTTTAATTAATTATATTGTAATTAATTATATTGTATTAAAAATGTTGTTAAAAAAAGAGTCACTACTAAAGAATGAGTTTCATTCTTCTACCAAAATGAAGGGTATAAAAGATTCCTCAAAAGTGGGATATAAAACTATTGCCTCTATAATAATAATCAACAACTAACCACTGACTTTTCATTTCATACCCATTAACTCTTTACCAAATCCATCAACCAAGCACTCGCTTAAATCTTCCTTGGATGTAAGAGATGTACAAAGCTTTCTTTCATATATGGGAGTAACTAGGAGCCCTCCTTGTTTGATAACGAGTCCTAACAAAAGATTTAGCATATGCCGTGCTCTTTTGTGAAACTATGACCTATATTAATTTTGAGAAAATATCATGTTTCTTTGTTAGCCACAGGGAATAGAATAATAATGAGTTTATTTTATATCATTTTTGTTTTGGTTTAGCCTAGATTGAAAAACTAACTTAATTTCCTTTGTTATAGAAGTTTTACTCCCCTACGTAGCAATTTTTCATGCAAATTTGAATCATTAATGACCTTTGAATAAATAGACTTGTAAGTTTAGGCAGGACAACAACTGACTTAAATTTGAAGGGCTTAAACTTTTAGCAAATTAAAGTTTCATTTCAATATTATGGGTTCAAACAATGCGAAATAGAATGAAAGAAAACCTCAATTTCCTTAAATTTTAAGGCCAATCTTTTGGGAAAGAATTTAGTCCTTTTAATTCTCTAAGTTCATTAACAGCAAAAGACAGGACCATTTCGCTGGAAAACAAATCCAATGGGCCTTTTTTAAGTAAAGTGTCCTTTCTCGCCCAATCATGCTTCTCAAATTTTGTAGCATCATGGACCTAAACTTTAACTTTTTCACATTTGTCCTTGAGAAGCGTCTACTAAAATACCAATTGACCTTGTCTACCTTGTTTTAGGGTTCAACTATAACAAAAATTGGTGAAATTTTACGTTTGTCGATAAGGCAAATTGATTAGGCTTCCCAGTCAACAAGATTTTAGAAACGATTTTTAATATATATTTGTTTTATGCAACCGGCCGGGGTGACCGTTTCAATACCAACCTAGAAGGGGAAAAAGAAACAGAAACAAAATGAATGGATAGTTTAATGGTGGAAGGGGAAGATATTCTCGGGAGTGGTATACGTGCCAAGAGCAATGGACAAGACCTTAATATCGTAATCATCAGATGTGAACGAACAGAAAGGAAAGGAAAGGAAAGGAAGGATCCGATGATTTAGCCAAAAACACTCGGTTCATGGAGTGTGTTTCTGTACCTAACACTGCCGAGTGGTGACGCCTAACCTTAACGCACGTGGGCGCCTAGCTAACCGTCTATCTAACCTAACCATGTAAGTGTAACGATCCATTTTGGTACGCCCCTTTTCACTCGGATGCCTATAAAACCACAGGAAACGCTTCTTTCCTTGTACTCCCTACCCCAGCCTCCTGTGATTGGCTATTTCACCATTTATTCTCACTCTTACCACAGTCAATCCCCAATGGCCACCGTTGACGATATCAGGAAGGCCCAGAGGGCTGAGGGTCCGGCCACTGTCTTGGCTATCGGCACTGCCACTCCCGCCAACTGTGTATATCAAGACGATTACCCTGACTACTACTTTCGTATCACCAACAGCGAGCACATGACTGAACTCAAAGAGAAATTCAAGCGCATGTGTAAGTGTTTCCTTTTGTCTTTCGTTTTCATTTGCTAGTGATTGTCAACAGTGTTTCTACTGCGTCCCTTTGCGGTTCCCAGTCCCAAGTCCTAGTGACCAACCACGTGTGAAATTTTTTCCTTGCTAGTTTTAACGGACGTATTATTTGTAAATAAATCCATGAATCCATATGATACTGGTTTCCATATATAGTTCATCATTAGTATGTTTCTAAAGTTCAATTTATATTACTGTGGACGTAAAAGTTATAAAATCTGATACTGCAGTATGCTCATGACCTTGTCCTTAAGCAATGGTCTCGTACGTACTATACGGTTTTTATATATACAATTTCTTCTCATTGACAGGCGACAAATCGATGATCAAGAAAAGGTACATGCATCTAACAGAAGAAATTCTCAAAGAGAACCCCAACATATGCAAATACATGGGATCTTCTATCGATGCACGACAAGACATTGTGGTCGTGGAGGTCCCAAAGTTGGGGAAGGAAGCAGCTTCCAAAGCAATTAAGGAATGGGGTCAACCAAAATCTAAGATCACCCATCTCATTTTCTGCACAACCTCAGGTGTTGATATGCCTGGAGCTGATTATCAACTCACCAAGCTTCTTGGTCTCCGCCCCTCAGTCAAACGATTCATGATGTACCAACAGGGTTGCTTCGCCGGAGGCACGGTGCTCCGTTTGGCGAAGGACTTGGCTGAGAACAATAAGGGTGCACGCGTTCTTGTCGTCTGCTCTGAGATTACTGCTGTCACATTCCGTGGACCATCTGATACTCACTTGGATTCTATGGTTGGCCAAGCTCTATTCGGCGACGGAGCTGCTGCGGTCATCGTTGGAGCAGATCCCGACACCGCCATTGAACGTCCGCTGTACCAGTTGGTGTCGGCAGCACAGACAATTCTGCCCGACTCCGACGGTGCAATTGATGGGCACTTGCGTGAAGTTGGTCTTACCTTTCACTTGTTAAAGGACGTTCCAGGGTTGATCTCCAAGAACATCGAGAAAAGCTTGGTCGAAGCTTTCACTCCAATTGGTATCAAAGACTGGAACTCCATTTTCTGGATTGCTCACCCCGGTGGTCCTGCCATTCTCGACCAGGTTGAGGCCAAACTTGGTCTAAAAGAGGAAAAATTGAGAGCGACAAGGCAGGTCCTGAGTGAATATGGGAACATGTCTAGTGCCTGCGTGCTTTTCATCTTGGATGAGATGAGAAGGAACTGTCTTGAGGAAGGGAAGGCCACCACGGGTGAAGGGCTCGACTGGGGTGTCCTTTTCGGGTTCGGGCCGGGTCTCACCGTCGAGACCGTGGTCCTGCATAGCGTACCCACTCATTGAAACTTAGAGGGTGAAGCTGACGCAATGGAGTCGGAGAGATTGGAGGCACTGTGTTTCACGTGCACAATAGACGGCCGTCTTTGGGAAGCGATTAATTAGCATAATTTGAAGGGGTTATTCATAAATAAATGAGGATGGAATCAAAAGGTGGATTATATTATATATAGTTAAGGATCCTTGAATTTGTATACTTATCTTCATGTTTGTGTTGGTTGGGTTTTGTTTCCTGTTTCTAATTGGCTCAAAACTTTTCATTTTGGAATTAGTGTAAGTTTAAAGCAGTGGTTTGGTTACAATTTTCGTTTGAAACTTCTCGGTTGTAATTCAGACAGTATTGAGCAAATATCTTCCCATCCTTTGACATGTCTTCACTTTTGAAGCACTAACCGTGTCTTCAGTCATGGACTAATCTTATATTTAGAGCTGACATTATCGGGACAAGATCTTCTGTCTAGTATTACTCTGTTTTATTCTGTTTCATGAAATTTCAGTCATTTATTTTACGGAACTCACGTAAGATCATCATGGGCAGTGACGGAGCTGTGTTATGAGGAGGGGGGGCTATGGCCCCCCTTTCAAATATATTTTTTAAAAAAATTACTTATATAATTAAATTTTTTAAAATTATAAATATAAATGGCCCTTTTTAAAAATATAAGTGTCCCTTTAAATGTTGGCTCCGACTTTCTTTTAGAGTTGAGTCTGACTCCATCCCTGATCATGGGTCATAGAATTTCATGTGCTGACGGAGATAATCGTAGTAGAAATCTCTTTCCATTTTCTCCTCTTTTTTTTTTGGTATTTAGGTCGAGCGAGCGTACAAAGTGAACGGAAGTAAAATACCGAGAGAGAGCTGACATTAAACTATGATTGCGAAAGTTGACAACTGAAACATACTTGGGTTGGGTATGATCACGTGTCATCTTCCCTTCCGCTCTTTAGCTGCCAGCCATTCCCAAAACACTGCGGAGTAACTTTATGTCCTATGTAAGACCATCAAAGGGAAACGAAAGCCACCTGGCAGTTTAATGGTTCAAAATTAATAAATAAAAAAGAGTTAAACAACTTTTCTTTCTGATTGACAGGTATTCGAGAGCTGTTACGTCGAGATTGGGACTTGAAGATCCAACATGTACCTCAGGAATGCAACCAGAGTGTGGACAGTCTTGTTGCTCTTGTTGTTTATGCTAGCCCCGGAGTCTACCCCCTTTAGGAGGCATCTTCGCTCGTCCTTGCCCCTATGTGCAGTGATTCTCACGGTGTTTTGTATCGCATACTTCTGTCTTAATTTTCTCTCGTTTTCCTTTCCCTCGTATTAACAAAAAGGAGTTAAACAACATAAGTCACGGCGTAATTTACCTTATTTTAAAATTTCTCTAAACTTTAAAATTATTGAAATTTTAAATAAGAAAAAGTCCTAACATGTGTTGAAAGAGTTGACAACAAGATACATGAGATATACCTAACAAATATCAACACACATAAATCAATTAAAAATTAAAATCGACTTACCTTTTTAAACCACCTTGAAGAATTTAACTAAATTAAATCATTAAATTCTTATTTAATCAAAAACTAAACCAAATTTACTAAAAAATAAAGCTGCATAGGTTTAAAGTGGTGACAAGAAGATTTTCTTAACTCCGACTCCTAGGTTGGTGGATTGTTTTAGAGAGCTGTGATTCACAGCATCAATCGCACATAGGTGGATCGATTTGGCGTTAAGAGGTTGCGAGAATAGATCCTTGTGAACCTAAAATTCAAAATTTGATAAAAGGTGTTGAAGCTTTTTCTATCTTTATGTAAGTACACATAATTTGTTGTCCATATTATTTTAATTGCAAGAAATATCAATGCTTTATGTTCGAGTTTTAGAAAATATTTAGGAGATTTTTGTATTAGACTTGGATCACAGATCGAGAGTTTAATGAAGTAAATGTTACATGAAAAAATGATGTTAAGGTTCTTTTTTTGTTGGCAATTTTTTTTGTTATGCAATTTTTTATTAGGATTTTGAAAATATTTGAGGATTATAGATTAATGACTTTTTTTCTTGTTTCTTTTTCTTTTTGTTGCATTCTTTTCTCTATTTGATGATCGGTTCCAAATATTAATTTGATTTCTAAAATGATAGTGAATCATGCAATGAAGCTTTATAAAATCTAAAGAGAAAAAGAAGCGAATTTTGAAATCAATTTACTTTTTTATTTTATTCTTGTACATCTTCTATACTATATTCAAGATTGGTAATTGTCACTATTTTAAGGTGTAAAACATCCATTATCTCTTATATCTTAAGAGCTTAAAGGATCTTAATGAATGCTAATGCTTTTTCATAAGTTTATATATTCTATCGTATTGCTTATCTTTTTTATGTTATTTTGTGTTTAGTTTCTATTGCTTTTAATTACTTTCATATCTTGATTTTTATTACAAATTCTTGTGATTTAATCCAAATGAGAGACAAATTGAATAAAAATGGTATGAATATTGCATGTATATTGATTGGATTATTTTGTGAATTTTGCATCAAATATTAAAGTTCACATAACTTTACATGAAAAGAAATATAATAATAAGAAAGGTGGTGACCAGCCCTAACGGGGTAACAAATATAGTCATCCCCGTGCAAATTCTTATGAACTTCTTTAATCGATCTTTTTATTATGTGGCAATTGTAGGTTGAAGGGGCACAAAACCAAATCCTAGACGAGGCTACAAATAGAAAGGATAGGAGGGTGGTGACGACATCATTCATTCCATTCACTCTTCATTCTACACAGACACATTCAAAGACAGAAAGGACATAGAAAGAAAGAAAGGAAGAAAAGAATAGAACAGAGACAGTTGGTGACAAACATAGAAACAAGGCAGAGAGCTAAAAGCAAAAACAAGAATTTGACGATCTGGTGAGAACAAGTTGAAACAGAAAGTGAGAGCTATTGCAAGAAGCTTTAGAGGGGCAGGAGACCACTGCATCTCATTCACCCAATCTCTGCTTGCTCACTCTGTTTATCATCTGTTGCATTGTTTCTTGTTGTTTACTGGACTTGTTACTTTTATAGCTTAGCCGACTGTTACTTGTTTTCTTTTCATAGTTAATCTAGTTATTTACTTAGTTTGTTGGTTGAATTCTTTTCTTATACTGATAAAGATGATATCTAAGTATTTGAGAATGATGAACCATATTTATGCTATGATGGGCTTAATCTTTTTCTTGAGGATTAATGTAACTATTTTAATCAACTATGCATGAATGAGTTACGATTTAGTTTTATTATGAATTGTTGTGGTTTTTATACTGGTGTAATGACATGACCAAACCTTGTTTCATTTTAGTATTAAACAAAGGATCGAGAGAATAAGTTTAATACAGAATGAGAAACTATAGACACTTAGGTTAAGCACTAGAAATATATTAACTTAAATGGTAATTAGTAGTCAGATTTTCATAATTAATTCAGATAATAACTTGTTGAATACGAAAGTTAGATTAGTTTATTACTTGAGTTGATTTAAAGCCCAACTGTTAATTTTAGTAAGATAACTAACCAATCATTTCCCTTAATTATGCATAGGAGATTAAATTAGTGAAATTAATTTTCAAGAGTCTTCCATTTCAAATAATCTATTTGTTTTTGCTTCCGATCGAATTAGTTTACTTTTTAGTTCAATTGTGTGATTTGTTTTAAATTCTTTTACTCAACAAATCAAGATAGAGTGTTTATGATTGCATTTATTTTTGTTTTTGCTCAAAATTAATTTAAGTTGACTAATTTCACTAAGATGACCTTAGAAAATCACTATAACTACCTCATATACTTATGAGTAGGGTGGGCTAGGTAATATTCAAAACTTTTTTAGCATAACAAGTTTTTGGATTGTTTATGTTTGTTCATGCATGTATGTTTTATTGTGTTATTTTATTCACGTGTTTTGTTAATTTTTGTTGTTAATTTAGTAATGTCTTATTTTATTAACATGTTTCATTGCGTGTTTTGTTAATAATTTAGCATGTCCTTTAGTTAGTTTAAACTAGGTGGGAGGTCTCTAAAAGTGAGCTCGTTTAGTTTATGCTAAGAAGGAGATCTCTAGATAGTGAGCTCGTTCCATTCATTAATAACATACATTGACTACGAATAGCTCAAGGGGAGTCTGAAAACGATTGCAAGGAACCTAAGTATGAAGATCAATTTACTAACCAAAATATGGGTGAAAGGTAGTTAGTGATGAAGAAGTATGTCAGATCTATGATCGGTACTGCCACTTCGTGCATCTGTTTAGGAGAGTCAGCCAGAAACTATGAACTGAAGAGCATCAACTACAACATGCTGCCCTCTTTTTATGGGGTTCCTAATGAAGACCCATTGAACTTCATTTGAGAATTCCATATCACTCTCCAAACCTTCCCTTTGGATTACTTAGACAAAGATCAACTCAGAATGAGATGTTTCCTATACACATTAAAGGATCAAGCTAAGGCATGGTTGATGACTCTTCCACTCAGATTATTAACTACAAGGGAGGAGGCGTACAACAAATTCATGGGAAAATTCTATTCCCATCAAAAGACCTCTGAGTTGTGCATCAAGATGGCTACCTTCACTCAAATGGAGGGAGAGCCATTCCATAAGGCATAGGAATGCTTCAAACTCTTGCTAATCTAATGCCCACACCATGATTTTCTACTTCACATGCTAAACCAATTCTTTTATGATGGATTGACGCAATAGTGTTAGTACACGGTAGATAATGCAGCAGGAGGAGCTGTAGGAGAGAGGATGGCCGAAGAAATGTATGAAATCTTCAAAATGATAGGGGCTAATTTTCAACAAAAGAGCATTAGGGGAAGAAGTTCATAAAGTGAGCTCGAATCAAGAATTGGCTATGCAGTTAGCTGAGTTGACAAGGCATGCAAAGATGCCAACTATAAGGCTACCCTAAGACGTTCCTAATCAAGAGATGTACATGTAGAACTTTTATTCATAGAGCTAATGTTTGTTCGTATTCTTACAAACCTTTGGTAGATGGGGAAGGACGAGTTCACTCACTTAACGATTTTCATCTAAAAGAGTGAAATGATTCATACTCGAACACCTACAACCCTAGTTGGAGAAACCATCCCAATTTCTCTTGAAAGATCAACAATCTACCGATGTAACCCTAACCACAATATCAGAATTTTCAGAGGCCAAAATTTTCCTAGGGCAATCCTTATTTTACAACCTACTGAGAAAGCCTTCTTTAGAGGAAAGCCTAAATGCATTCATTCAGGTGAAAACTCAAAATCAAGAAACGGACAACAAGAGATTCAACTCCTTATAATAAAAGGATTGAGATTTAAGTAAGGCAACTTGCAGCTCAAATGCATAACAATCAAAAAGGAAGGTTATCCAGTTAACTCGAGTAAGCCCAAACAATTACCATTCTAAGAAGTGATAAAGTGATTGTCAATTATGCTGAGTTTCCTTCTGAGCTGTCTGATACTAATAATCAAGAGAAGCAAAGCCTCACTAAAGAAGAAGATGAGCATACTGAGAAATGCAATGGGAGAAACTCTTCAGGTCACATTCAAAGGGGTAAAAAACTTAAGCATGACATTAAGGGCAATGAAAGGAAAAAAACTGCACAAGGCGACAAATCCTTATTGACCACCAATTCCATATTCAAGTCACCTTAAGGAATCAAAAAAAGATGAGTAATTTTCCTATCTATATAGCATGCATTATAAGGTTAATATTAATCTACCCTTGTCTGATGTGATTAGGAATATTCTGGCTTATTTCAAGTTTTTCAAGCAACTAAGCACTAAGAAACAAATGTTTGAGCCTAACAAAAAAGTGTTGGTTTTGGAAGTAACAAGGTCAATTCTGCGGCAACATTTAAAGCCCAAACTAAAAGACCCAGGATGTTTTATTGTGAAAGTATCAATGGGTAATGGTGATGAGGTTAAGAGTATGCTTGATCTTGGAGCGAGTATAAACCTTATGCCTCACTCTTTTTATGAGAAATTGGATATAGGAAAGTTAAGACCTATGAACGTATGTTTACAATTAACTAATAAGTCAATCCATTATCCGAAAGGAATAATAGAGTATATGTTAGTGAAAGTTAGAGGATTGATTGTTCCCATAAACTTTGTTATCCTAGAGATGGGAAAAGTAAAGGAAAAAGAAAAGGAGCACTCTATACTCTTAGGGAGGCCTTCTATAGCCACTACCAATACCTTGATTGATGTAAAGTGGGAAATTGAGCATGAATATTTTGGGAGAAATAGTAGAGTTTTCAATCTTTAATGCTGAACTTATTTCTACTATTACTATTTCTAAAGATTGTTCTTTCATTGATCAAATTGATATTTCATATTGAGATTTTTCCTTGCAAGAAAAGGAAGGAAAGGAATCGGATTTGGTGAGAGAAATTGATAAGTGCTGTCAATTACTGAATGATGCAACTAAGGGAAAGGTTGGTAATTTCTTAAAGAAGAAGACCAATGAAGAGAAGCCAACAGTGGAATCGATCACTTTAAACAACCCACCTTTAGCATAACGATTGAAGTGTCTATCTAAAAGACATTAACGAAGCCTTGAATAGGATGCAACCTATATAATTTTTATTTTTTTGCAATTAGTTGTTTGATAATTCTTTTTTGTGAAACTCAACTTAATCTGTTTGCTTTATATTCACATACTTACTTTTCAATCTCTTTTATTTGTCTTCATCGCAACTATCTCCACTACTTAATGTAGGACACCATATGCTTCACACCGCATCAACGTAACCACCACCCACACTTTCGTATCGTATTTCTATCTCTTTTCTTTTATTATTTTTATTGCGTCTTAGTTTAATGTCTTTTAAGTTTTTAATGCTTGTCTTTGTTCATATTAATTTTTTTCTTTTGTCTTAGACCCCTCTTTTACTTTTTTGAATCACATTAGGAATAGTGTGATGTTTGTGTGTGTGTGTATGAATTGGGTGAACCATCGATGATGGTTCCTCACTGAGTTCGCAAACTCACCCAAAATTGCAAATTATTTTTCAGG
>JANPWT010000006.1:26331080-26345131 GCA_024678245.1 Erythroxylum densum
CAATTTGATTTTGTAGAATAAGATTCAGATTACTGATATTTTGGATACTTGAATCAAAGAGGGAAATTACAACCTACTTAAGTATTTCCCAACTTGTCGGAGAGAGATCACCAACCAAAATACTTACCTTAATGATATATTAGTAATCCTCTTTAATCTTGTTTGATACTTCTATTGTTTTTACACATCCCATAATCATTTTTGAGTAGGTAATTCACCTGGACATCTTAGTGAGTCAGACTCTTTATCATTTCTTCATTTCATTTATGTATGCTTATAACGCCTCTTATCAAAGGGATTTCCATTGGAATCAAATTAAGAACAAAGCATCCACTATTAGAATTCCTTGGATCATCACAGGAGATTTTAAATCCATTCTTAAACTAGAAGAAGCTAAGGGTACAAGATATGTGGGAGTTCCATGTTCAAACCTTAGGGATTGTATTGAAGAGGCTCAACTTGTTAGCATTCCAACAAGTGTTAATTTCTTTAAATGGAGTAATAAGCAATCTGGGGTGAATTTTATTAGGAAAAAGTTAGATCGTCGTCTAAAATGGATGATGGATTTTCCTAAATGCTTTTCCACTTACATCGAAGCAGTTTCTCTAATCATAGACTTATTATTACTTAAATTTTTGCAATTAATCGTAAAAAAACCTTTCAAGTTTAATGATTTCTTGATTGAACTAGTTGGTTTTGAAGATTCTATTTGGAATGCATTGAAAGTAAAATTGTTTGGCTCTAAACAATTTATTCTTTGATAAAACTAAATCTCATTAAGTTGGAATTAAATGTTCTCTTCAAAAAAAAAATGTTGGTAATACACACCATCTGTTGAACACTACTAAGAGCTATTTGGATAACATTAAACAGCAGTTTTACAATAAATTTGGGTCCATCCAACAATAGGAAATGGAGAGAGTGGCTTTGTATAATTATTTGAAGGCCCTTTGGTTTGATTATTCACTAATGAAGCAAAGATCAAAACTTTAATGGATAAAAAACGGAGATGGAAACACTACTATTTTCCACAAATCTGTCATTACTAGAAGAGATGCTAATAAGATAGTGTCTCTTGAATTTGAAATTGTTCAGATGAATTCACAAGCTGATTTGCTTTTAGTGCCTCTTCTGCAAAACATATTTCAAAGTTGTCTATCTTTTTAAGAGGCTGATTCTTTAATTCGGCCTATCACTATACATGAAATTGAAGAAACTATAAAGTCTCGACATCCCTACAAAGTCCCTGGTTTGAATGGTTTCAATGTGAACTTCTTTATAAAGACCTGGCTGCTCACAAGAAATATGGTGACAGATGCAATCCTATAATTTTTTTTAACAAAGGTACCCATTTTACTGCATTTAACAAAACCTTTATCACTCTTGTTACTAAAAGTGGTGAGCTTAAATATTTCTCTGATTTTTGACCTTTATCTTGCTGCAATTCAATTTAGAAGCTGATCTTTAAGACCTTAGCCCACAGATTAAGGAAAGTACTTCATTAACACATTAGAGACTCTCAGCGTGCTTACATTCCTAGTAAGGCTATTGTGATAAGGTCTTGATCTTTCAAGAATTGATCAGATCTTATTCCAAAGGGAGGGAAAATTGCTGCATTCAGATTGATATTAAATGTGGATTGGGACTTCATCACTAACATCTTAACTACTATGAATTTTGCAAGATTATTCATCTAGTGGATTACATAATGCATTTCTTCACCTTATTTTAGCGTTCTTGTCAATGGACAACCCACAAACATCTTTAAAAATTGTAAAGGAATTAGGCAAGGTGATCCCATATCACACTGTCTTTTACCTCGGTGATGGAGACTTTTAGCATATTACTATAGGGAGTTATGGAAGGGACTAAGGGCTTTAAATTTCATTCTAAGTGTAGAAATCTCAAACTATTTAAATTTCATTCTAAGTGTAGAAAACTCAAACTATCTTACTTGTGTTTTGTTGATGACCTTAAATTATGCTCCAAGGTTGATTCTATTTATGTCTTAGTTATTATGAAAGTCCTTAAGATGTTCAGCAGGATGTCTAGACTTCAAGTTAATTATGCAAAGAGTGGTTTTATATTTGTTAGAAAGAGCCTTGAATCTAAAATCCACTCAAATGTCCTTAACTGATCTCAACAAACAATAACTTCTTTTCATGTATTTTAGGATTCTATTATAGATTCTAGATTGGTTTCAAAAGACTATCCTTGCTTAATTGACAAGATCAATCTCATAATAGCTTCATGGAGTGTTGGAAACCTCTCTATAGCTAGAAGTGCATAACCTATTATCTCCATCCTCAATTCTATCAATGTATACTGGGCTACTTATATTGCTTTTCCCTCAAAGGTCATCGAAATAATTGACAAGATTCTTAATAAGTTTTTGTGGACTGGAGGTAAAGGAAATCTTTGTAAGGTGAAAATGAAATGAGGGAATGTTTGCTTACCCATATGTAAAGGTGGTCTCAATATTATTTCTCTTAAATTATTCAATATTGTTCTACTCATCCATAGATTATGGAGGTTGCTCATTGATAAGCAGTCACTTTGGTGCAGATGGAGCCATACTTATTCTATAAAGAAAATGAATATATGGAATCTCAATGCAGATTATTTAGCTTCCGCCACACTAAAATCCATTCTTAAGATGAGAAAAATGATGAGAACACACTTTATTCACCTTATTAGGTAATAGAGAGAGCACATTTTTCTAGTTTGATAATTGGTTATCAGTTCGCCCTCTGGATAAATTGAATGAAGTTGATTCTCTTAAATCCTTTGTTGGATCACAAATTTCTATGACTTAGGCTAAGGGATCAAATTATGCTTGCTCCAATTCCTCTTCATTGAAGACTGAATTATGTTGACTTATCTTAACTTAGAGAATGATAGAATCATGTGGAAGCATACCTAGAATGGTGAGTTCACCAATAAGTTTTGCAAATAGATTATCACAAACAACCTACCGACTCTTCCATGGACTAATATGGTCTAGTTTATTCATCATCATCCTCGAGCTTCAACAACTTTTATAGCTTGCCATGTTAAAAAGGTTGCATACTATTGACTGAATTGCTAGATTCATATATCTTACTAACTAATGCATCTTATGCAAAAGAGATAAGGAGACTCTAGATCTCCTATTCTTCAGGTGTAGCTATGTTAACAACATTTTAAAAGGCTTTATTACAAAAATGAGTGATTGTTGAAGACCCGGATGACTTAAACCAGATCAAGAAGTGTCGAACTGAATTGAGATTCCATAGTAAAATAACTAAGATGGTGTTTATGTATTTCTCAATCATTTCTAGGCAGTGCTATATAGATAAAAGGAATAATCATATTTTCATAAAAAGGCCTCTCCAATTAGCAATTTAGCTACCCATTATTGGAGAGGTTTAGAACTCATTAGTATTAATATGTATAGAGATTTGGATTTGAATTTTCTCAGCTCACATTGGAGTGTCTTGGTGTTGCTTTATTTCTGAGTCATGATTAAAATGTAAGCTTATTAGGCCTTGTAATCTCCATGTTGGCATGTACTGCCAATAATTTTGTCTGTTGCTTTTTATGACTTAATTTAATTATACTTTTTTTTAAAAAAAGATAAAAGCAACAAAAAAGAAAGAAAAACCTTAATGGAACCTTAATGGGACTATAAACTTCAAATAAAATCAGAAATTATTTATAATGTGGTAGAGGACTCGACTAATTTTTCTTATTTTCGATCCAAGTGAAAGAAGACAATTTTAATTTTAACGGGCCAGCAAGCTTAACTAATTTTTTAAATTCTCATTTAGTAAACAAAAATGGGCTTTTAGTAGATACATTACATGACTGCTTAGTTCTCCCATCCAACCCACATGACAAGAAAACACTGTCATGGTCAAAAGGTTGAAATAGTCAAGGTTTGGGCCCTATAAAACGAAAAGCCTAGTCATTTGTTTATTCCGACGACTACTCAACAAGACTTCGTTTTCAGTTTGAATAGTAGTGCGTCAGAGTGAACACCAAATTCAAATTCTGGGACAAAATAACATTCCAGTACAAACTCCGTTAAAGTGTCTCTTCTTTTCCCTTGGGCATGCCATTGACATGAAGATTGAATCGCTCCTTAAAGAAAATAAGTTCCGACATGAAAACTGAATAATAGGAATTGAAAAATTGAGTAACAACCTGTTTGCCGTGAATTTCCTTTCCATTAGCCTCTCTTAGATCCTTGGTTGCGTCTCTTACAACATATAACTCCACAAACCTTTGTTGCTTCTTTAAAGGTGCCATGCTTCTTACGATAAAAACCTCAATTTTTGAAGGATAAAACAATGAGTATTAAAGTTTTGAGAACCAATTCCATTTAAATACACATCAACAACTTGTAGGTCCCCCTAATGTGTAAAAATTAAAAATGACTACGTTGTACATGACATGACACTTAACTGATGGAGAGTAACTCTTATAAGATTTTACATCCTTATAAGGGTCTATTTCAAATATTTTGTAAATCTTAGAGTTCAAATTGAATGATCCGTCAAGGTTCTGATGGAGGACCATCCAAGACATTGAAGCTATGGGCCTTGGTAAAGAAAAAGAAGCTACTGTTGATCAAGCAATTGAAGAAGAAATTAGGCTGACTTGTTTTCTTTCATTTAAGACCTTATTGAAGCCATTTGGTGATTATAAGGCTTGGATTCATGTGGAGCACTTTGATGCAAAATTAGAAGCCCAAAATGCCGCACAAGAAGGATGAGAAGGCTGGCCAAAGTGATCTAATTTTATCTTTGGTCAGGAATTACGATTTGGTTTAAATTTACTGACGTGAATGAACTTTTTTGTGAGATTTTCTCTCATTTGGTAGATAAGTTCGGTAGGGTTTGATTGATTGTTTTTTGAAAATAATCAATAGGTTTGTTTGTTTGCCAAAAACATTCAATTTTTTCTTGTGTTATGCGATTTCCAAATTCTATTTGAGTTATAGTCACGATTTCTAGTTTATTGTTTCATCTGTTCATCAAATTGAAAACTTTCAAAACCAAGTTTGTTCTTCACATCCTGGCTTATAAATCTCCAGTTAACGATTTTACCCAATTCAAATCCCATCCTGATCAAAAACACCCATTTTCTCAATTGTTCTCATTATATCATCCAGTTTGAATTTCAGTCACGAAATTCTGTTTATCCTTTCACCTGTTCTCTAAACCGAAAAACTTTCAAATTAAGTTTGTTCTACATATCCAGACCTATAATTCACTTGTTAACCATTTTACCTAGTTAGAATTCTAGCTTGACCAAAACTACCATTTTTATCGACCATCTTCATTCTATTGCCCAGTCAGACATGTTCCTAGAAAACTTTCCATAACTTTTCAACCATTCACCTGATTGAGCCTAACCTTGAGACAAATTTGTAGTTCACAAAAATTTCTACAAATTGTTTCATTCATCAAAACCAAATTTCCATCCCATAATTTAGAAAATGCCTTTCAAATACTTAGTTTTGAATTTACTCAATAAAACTGAAAATTGTCCACACATCTCCCGCGACCACCAAACCAGTTCCATTCATGTTTAGCTTAAATTCTTCAACATTTTGGTATTAGAGTCAGGTTGTTCAACACCCAACCATGTTAAGACTGACGCAAAACAATTTGGAGAAACTGTTTGCAAAATCGATCAAATGAGCTTTCAAATGGAGAAGTTTGAAGTTACACGTCTAAAGTTTGAGGCTATGAAGGCTCGAGACACTATTTTTGTTGCTATGGGCACTAGTTCTACCGGATTCTGACGGAACTGAACGTTACCATTTAGATCCATAGAGTTGGTTGCTTCTCGTTGGAGCTTCGGTATGAGGTTCCTGCAAAACAAAGAAGGCACGTCGGGGGTTGTTTCCTGATAAGCCCCTCCGACGCTCAAGTTAGTCTTTTGGTGAAGGTGAGATCGCTGTAAACAGAGAGAGTTAGGGTTATGATCATTCGTATCTCCATTATGGCAGAATTATACCTTATATATAGAGTATATGCTAGGTTTAAGTCTTTACGTATGCATGAGAGACTTCCACCTGCGAATGGGCTATAGATGCGTGGACTGGGCCTGACGTAACTGATAGGTATGAGACTAATCTCTGAAGAATGGACCGATCGGCCCTTGGATTGTTATGTCTAAATTCAGACTCAGCATGACCGACCCGACCAAATTTAAACATTTTAAGTAATTATAATAATTCCAACATTCACACATAAGCGTCATTCTAAGTTTAATTACCAAGGACATTAACATCAACAACAAACTCGTGGTTGGAAATGGATAAGAGTGGAAGACATAGAAAGTGGAGTGGAAATAGAGTTGAGTAGTGTTTGGGGCAAGGCCCTTTAGCGGGGAAAAGCAAAAGCAAGTCCATTCAAAGGAAAAGATGATCAGGGGACCAATAGGTTACGCGCATAAGAAGAGCGTTGCACCATAAATAACGTACCCTGGTCTCAGTGGCTAGATTCATGTAATAATGCGTTGGCTACGCAAGCAAACAAGACTGAAATAATGTGAAAAAAAAAATACAATTTAAGAATTGGGTGAAATTAAGTTTTAGAACTAAATAATAATAATTTCTTTTCTTTATTTAGATTTAAAAAAACAAAATTTGTATATTGCTTAGTTTAAAGACGAAGGATTATAGATTGTTGAAGAGAGAGAGCGGTGGCTGATGACCCCTCCCAATCCACAAAGACTTAGAGAGAAGCAATAAAGAAAGTAAAAAGAGAGAGAGAGGGCCATCTCCCTCAGCCAAATTTCAACTCGTAGCCAGTAGTTAGGTGATTTAGCCACAGCCACAAGAAGGGGAAGGAGAAGGAGAAGGAGAAAAAGAGAATGCTTGCTTTAGATTGATGGATACATAAACAGAATTACTGAAGATAAGCAAGAGAGGGATAGAGAAGCAGCTTTCATTCCATGGATCTTTGTTATTAAAAACTTTCATGTATAGGGGGATTCGGAAAAAATGGAGACGCCACCAGTAGAAGAGTTGTTGAGAAAGATCCAGGAGCTTGAAGCAGGGCATGCACAGCTCAGGCAAGAGATGTCTAAGCTTAAGCTCTCTGCTTCGGCTTCTACTTCTCCTTCTTCTGCCACTGCCGATCCATACCACCCCCACCATCAACGCTCACATTCAATCTCCCCCCAGAGGTCTGGTCCCCGCCGTAGAGTTACCGTTGGTTCTGGTTTTGAGGCGGCTGCTTCTGCTTCGTGGAACCGAGATTCTAGTTCGTTTAGGCATGCGTCGCCCTTGCAGAGAGAAACTCGGGAGAGCTCTAACAGTGGTGGTAATGCGTCCGCGAGAGGTGGCGGGGGAGCGAGTAGTGGCCCGTCGGCGGTGAAGTTCACCGATAGACAGTATTTGAATATGTTGCAGTCTATGGGACAGTCCGTTCACATCTTCGATCTTGGTGGTCGCATCATTTATTGGTGAGTGAGTCGTGATTTGAGAGCTTTGGTCTAATATATGAGTCCCTTTTTCTGTCGGGTTCTTGTTTTCTGCAGGTTTCAATGTTGTTATTACGCTTATTACGAGTTTTTTTTTTTTTAGTTTTGTTGGTTCTTTGATTTTTAATGTTCGTTGGAGTTATACAAGCATGTTGATTTTTGGTTCGGGTTGGTGCTTACGAGAAACCCTTAATTGGAATAGGTTTTAATGATGCGACAATTTTGTTTTGCTTATTACAGATTCTAGAGTTGGATTTGGATGTCTTTGATGTAATTTCGTAGTTGGTATATATGGAATATGCTTGAATTCTGCAGGAACCGAACTGCAGAGAACCTTTATGGGTATTCTGCTGCAGAAGCTCTTGGGAAGGATGCTATTGAGCTGCTTGTAGATCCCCGGGATTATCTGATGGCGAACAACATAGTTCGTAGGGTCACTATGGGGGAGAGCTGGACTGGGCAGTTTCCGGCTAAGAATAAGATGGGAGAGAGCTTTTTAGTTGTTTCTACCAATACTCCATTCTACGATGATGATGGAACTTTGGTTGGGATTATTTGTGTATCTAGTGATTCACGACCCTTTCAAGAAATGAGAATGGAAATGTCAGGTTCTAGGCTCCCTGAAACAGATTCAAGCTTTAGTAGGCCAAGAACAAGCATAACAACAAAACTTGGTCTTGATTCTCAACAGCCTTTTCAAGCAGCAATTGCATCTAAAATATCAAATTTGGTAAGTTTTATTTATTTCTTGTGATACCTCAATGTGAATTAAGAAAGTAAGTGGTGTAGCTCATCTTTGATTGGTTGAACCCTCAAAACAGGCATCCAAGGTGACCAACAAAGTCAAGGCTAAAATTCGAACCGGAGAAAACGGCATAGAACATGAAGGTGGAAGTGGAGACAGTCATCAGTCTGATCATGGCTTCTCAGATACTGCTCTTTCTGATCATAGGGAGGATACAAATACTAGTGGAGCCAGCACACCCCGAGGAGAAGCACATCTCTCGCCTTTTGGTGTGTTCTCATCTGTTGATGACAAGTCCCATGTCAAACCAAGGGATTCTAGTGACGAGAGTGATGGAAAACCTGCTATTCACAAGATTATAGCCTCGAAAGCTGAAGCACTAATTGGTAAGAAGGGTTTGTCATGGCCATGGAAAGGAAATGAAAGGGATGGCTCAGAGGCAAGGAGCACCCGTCTTGGGTGGCCTTGGTTGCATAGTGATCAAGATGGTGAGACAAATCATCACAGAAGTCCTCCCAGTGTGAAAAGTGAAACGCTGGTGATCGAAAGCAATTGGCCCATTAATAATGAGGCATCTGGATCTTGGTCTTCCTCTATTAATGTTAACAGCACAAGTAGCACTAGCAGCTGTGGAAATAGTGCTGTTAATAAGTTGGATATGGATACTGACTGCTTGGACTATGAAATCTTATGGGAAGATTTAACGTTTGGGGAACAAATTGGGCAAGGTAATTACCTTTAAAGTTAAATAGAAAGCATTTGAAGCCATGGTTATAGTCATTCACAGCTTTTGTCTTCTTTAACTGTTAAGTTCACTAATTTAAGATTGTAATACCTAGAATGTGCACACATGGAACTAATGATCTGTCTTCCTTGATGGGGTTCCTCTTTAAACTGCTTTTGGAGGCAGACTTTAGATTTTCATCCACCCATCTCACTGACATTTGTTTAACTTGTTTGTAAGTTTAGGTTGTCATGGCTTGTTATATGTTGTAATTGTTATTTGAGTTTTACCTTACATTCCTGCAGGTTCTTGTGGGACTGTTTATCATGCCCTGTGGTTTGGATCAGTATGTTCTGCTCTTCCTTCTGAGAACTTTATTCGTGAGATTAATAATAGAGTTAGTTTATGAGGATGTAATTGAGTAATTTGAGGGAAGCTGCACATTGGTTGCATTGTGCTGTATATGAGAATTTGACATCTGTAGATTGTCACTCATCTCAACAGGGTTGGATTTGATTGCTAGTCTATGATTTCCAATTGGTAATTTATAACAAACCTAAAGCTGGCTTGTTCATTCTCTTGATTAACTTCTGAAATCACACAAATCCTTGTGTTCTGCATATTGCTACTTAACAGAACACTAATATGGCCAGTGAGTTTACTTTTTTAAGACAATAACATGTTTGAAAATGATGAAGCAAGGAAAGAAGCATAAGTACATTGATGATGGTGCTAATGCTGGATGATTAAACGAGATCCATTCTTTTTTAGGATGTTGCTGTCAAGGTATTATCCAAGCAAGAATATTCTGATGATGCAATATTCTCATTCAGACAAGAGGTATATTCACTTCTTATCTAAATGACCCTGAATATTGTGGACTTTTTCTGTGTAGATGTCTTTCTTGGTGCAAACTGTTCTAGCTTATTCCATTTTGTTTCTTTTGTTTACCTGGAATAAACTACAAACAAAGGCTGTGAGTTGAAAGATTTCATTTCACTGCATAAATGCAACTGTAACTTCGATGTAGTTGGTGATGGATTTGTTATCTAGCATGAAACAATGCATATTCTATCATAAACAAGTAATGCTCCAGGTCGAAAGTTTCAAAAGTGACTTTAGGCCAAGACAATAGTCTTTAAAATATTTTTATTTCATCCTATTCTCCATAATGATGTAACCTATTTTTTTATTTGCACCAAATTAACATTGTTAAATTTGCTAGTATTGATCATTTTTCTACTTTATCTAATGATATTGGCACCATCTGAATTCTTTCAATGTCATTGAAACAAAAGCTTTGTCATCTTTTTGAACTTTTATGACCAAAAAGAGAAAGTCGTCGTACAATTTAACTGCAGTCTCATGTACTCAATCTTGTTTGAGTAGCTCAGAGATAGAGATATAATAATGTGCAATGCTCCTCAAAGGTCAAGTTCAGATTTTGGTACAATGTCTCCTGAAATTACTCTTGAATTCTTATTTTCAGATTTTGTGATTTTTAGTTTTGTTTCACATTCCACCTTGAAGTTATGGTACAAAGTAAAATTGGATGAACTGAAGACAAGATTCCAACAGAAACAATTTTAGTTTGAGAATGATGTCGGGTTGTTTTACTTGAAGGTATCCCTGATGAAAAGACTCCGACATCCTAATGTTTTACTCTTCATGGGTGCTGTTACTTCTCCTCAGCGGCTCTGCATTGTCACAGAGTTCCTTCCACGGTAATTTCACTATTTCTTTTAAAATACTCAATGATGAACATTCGGACTTATTGCATGATATATCACTTGCTGAAAACTAATCTCCTTCATGGTGCTTTACGGCTTACTCTTAAATATGAAATAATTGCTTCATTAGGATGAAGCATAACTTTTCTTGTATTTCAATCGATGCAGTGGAAGCTTGTTTCGCTTACTACAGAGGAACACAACCAAATTGGATTGGCGACGGCGTGTCCATATGGCATTAGATGTGGTGAGTATCAAGTTAATATGAGGGAATTATTGTCTTGTTCATTGATGTGTACTGCAGCATGTTCTAATTACCAAAGTCCCCTGATGCGGTGCATTTTTGAGTGTGCTGCTTATGTATGTACCATTAACCTAATGAATTTTGGCTGTCATTACTGCTGTATCACTTGATAATATACAGGCACGAGGCATGAATTATCTTCATCATTGCAACCCTCCAATCATTCATCGTGACTTGAAGTCTTCAAATCTTTTAGTTGACAGAAACTGGACTGTAAAGGTTTGTCACGAAGGATAAGAAAGTTTTATCCAGTGTTCTTATCTCTTTGTTTGGATTTCTTTTCTTGAATTGCCCATGGTGCTTCACCATTTATACCTGAAATTAGTGTGGCATTTGGCAGGTTGGTGATTTTGGTCTATCACGTCTGAAGCATGAAACTTTCCTGACAACTAAGACTGGGAAGGGGACGGTATGTTCACAACTATAGTCTTACTATTTTCAGTTTATGAATTTTGTTCTTAGCTACTAAAGGCCTAATTCCTGTTCTACTAAATTCTTGTCCCATAGCCTCAATGGATGGCACCAGAAGTTCTCCGTAATGAACCATCTGATGAGAAGTATGTACTACTCTGGTGATTGGCAGCTTGATGAATGTATTTATGAATCAGTTTATTTCTGGTTACTGTAGTTGCGACAATACTTACTTCATTTGTGAGCTTCATTTAGGTCTGATATATATAGCTATGGAGTGATACTGTGGGAACTTGCTACTGAGAAGATTCCTTGGGACAATCTGAACTCAATGCAGGTAGTGTTTTCACTTGTCAAACTGTTTTGGAAAGAAAAAGGTTTTAACTTGGAAAATGTATCAGCAAAGTATTAGAAAAACGTATCAGCAGAGTGTTGGAATCCAATCTTTTGACATTTGCTAAGATTACTGTTATTTGTTGCCTGGTGCATCGCATTGCTGGTCAGAGCTGTAGTGGATTTTTATGTGAAGCTTCAAATTAAGAATAATGGCATGTTATATTACATTTCTAATTGAATCTGGTTGCTATGTTTAAGGTGATTGGAGCTGTAGGGTTCATGAACCAACGATTAGAGATTCCAAAAGATGTCGATCAACAATGGGCGTCTATTATTGAGAGTTGCTGGCAAAGGTGCATAGTTTCAGCAGAATTACTGAGTTAATGCATGCTCTAGCTTTTGCTAAAGTAAAATGGATACTTGACTTTTACCATAAGTGAACCAGACCATACTGGAAAGAGCTTCATTGGTTGATCAGGAAGCATACTAGACATCCACAATCATTAATTATAATGATATCATACCACAATGTATTCATATACGTATATTTATAAAAGTCTTTTAGGTTAGGATTAGGACATGCCATCAAATGGATTGTTCTATTAAATTATCTTGCATTATTAATCCTTCCTGACGTTGGCCTTCTGCAATCGAAATCATCTTGGATTTGTACGAACATAAAATATGTGTAAGAATATAAAATATGGCTTATGGACCTGAAGGAGATAAATAAATTACTCATCTAGCCATTATTGCGGGCATAAAGTATTATGAGGTTGAGATCACTGGCTTAGGTTGACTTTTTTTACAGATATATCATATTAATTTAAGCTTATCTTTTAGATTCTAATTTAGTGTGACAAATATTGGGAAGAAGTGAGGTTGTTATTTGTTAGGTGTAACAGAGACTACTATTTGCAGGTTAAGTTGGCTGATGTTTGATTTATGCATATTTCTACGGCTCTCTTGTCTATATTTTGTTGAACCTGGATAACGTGTGAATCTGTTGGCTGTTTATGTAAAGCAGTGATCCACAGAGCCGCCCAACATTTCAGGAACTCATTGAAAGGCTTAGAGATATGCAGAGACAATGCAACATTCAATTGCAAGCATCTCGTTCTGCAGCCTTAGAGAACACGCAAAAGGAATCATAGGCCAAAAGTTTTCCCTACCGTTTTTGATATTCTAGTGACATGGCTGCAGGGGGAAACAAAGTTTGGTGTGCAAACAGTTGCAGAGCAAAGATGGCTGCCACAATTTCCCTCAAATTTGCAGTAAACAGTTTGTGGTGGCCGATAAAAACTCTTGAAAAGCAGACAAAGAATGGCAAAAGAAAAGGGGGTAGTTGGAATCATTGTGGGCTGCCGAAGCTTGATGTTGACAGTTTGTTTGACTTTACGTTTTTTTTGTTACCATCATTAAAATTTTCTAAAGCCACCACTAGCGTTGTGTGATTGGCAATAGTTAGTTGGGGTTCATGTAAAGCCATTGTGAGAAATAAATATTTGAAGCCTTAGGACCACTAGTAAGAAAGTTTGAATAGAAGGCATATTTATCAATTGATTATCCAGGAATATCCTTTAAGTTGAGCTTCTACAAGAGCAGATGATGATGTCATGAGTCTCAGGCCTTTTTTATTGAGAGCCTATGTACTCCTGAATTGCTAGTGATTTGTAGCAAAAATCGAATGCTCAATCGATATCATCACATTCAGTCTGAAGTTTTGCAGTGAAATGAGTTCATGGGTACATGTTTTGCAGTGAAATGAGTTCATGGGTACATAGGCTCTTTACATAAAGGGCTTGAGACTCATGCCATCGTATGCTCTTGTAGAAGTTCAACTTAAAAGATATTCCTCTATAGTCAATTGATAAATGTGCCTTCTATTTAACTCAGTGTTTTAAAAATCGGACCGAACTGGTTGGTCAGACCGGAGAACCGGTGAATCGGAGCATCAAACGGTCCGGTTTAGCCCGTATTTTTTGTGAGTGATTGACTCGTTCATTTTGCGGTCGGACCAGTAAAAATCGTTGAACCGATGAAAGAAAGAATCGGCCAGTCCATTTAAAATGTCCTTAATTTTGATGATTTCAACTTGAATGAATATTATGATTAGTGATCTTTTTTTTAATCTTTTTAATAAAATATAACTAGTGAACTTTGTTATCTTATTTTGTATTGTATTTGGCGAACTTTTAAAAAAAATTGTATATTTTAAAGTTTGAAGGTTTAAGATAAGTTTACGATTAAATAAATAAATAATTAAATAGTATGTTTAAAAATTATCTTATATATATAATATATAAAATAAAAATTTATATA
>JANPWT010000006.1:26351731-26362043 GCA_024678245.1 Erythroxylum densum
TACTTAAAAACTTAATGAAATTCACATCTAATTCGATTTAAATTTAAATTTTTTTCATGGGAGCACAATGACATAAATCTATATCTTTTAATGCATTCAAATAATTTAAATCTGGGAAGGAAATATTAATATTTGGTTATTAGTTTAAAAATATAACTTTTTCAATATTGACCAAAAACATATATATATTTTATTAATTCGGATTCTATTCATATAAAATATATGTAACAAAATGTTATTGGATGAAATATTAATTTCTAAATCACATACAAAAATTGGATTCAAACTCAACAGATCTTATATAAATTTAATGATTTTGATGACGAGTTTAAACTTTTTAAAACATATCAAATTCTAGGTAGTTCGAAACTTGAAAGTTATATCTACTAAAATTTTAAAAATTAAAAATAAATTGAATTAAACTCTATCGGGATTTGGACTATCCAAGTTTGATAGGTTCAAGTCGAATTATAAGGAGGATAATGGTCGGTTGAGCTCGAGCCTCGCTTGACTTGTCTCAACCAGATTCACGAGCTGACCGACTCGTAGTCCAATTAAACTAAGCAATCTCGACTCGTAATCCAGTCAATCCTAGCCGAAGTCAAGTAAAACCAAACAGGCCAAGCCATATTTACTATTTATGTCGATTTGGTTTCAAGTCAACATAAGCTTAAACGCATAATTTCGAGCGAACTTGCTTGAATGTAGAATTTCAACTCGAACGAGTATTTATGTTTAATAAAGGATTAAAACAAGATTAAGTTTGGTCATGGGTTAAGTGAGGCTTAAGTAAGGTTACGGATTTAAATTGTCCTCATGTATGCAGCCGTTTAAAACTTTGGATCAGAGCTTTACCTCCCACAAGGAACCTACCTTGTTCAAGCGGGAATTAGTGTCTGTTTGGAACAGCTTTTAGAGACCCCAAAAATACTTTTTTACCGCAAAAGTCATTTTTGAGAAAAAGTAGATATTTGGCTGCAAACTTCAAAAGCACTTTTGAAGTAGAAACAGTTATTGAAAAAACTAAAATACAGCTTTTTAAAAAGCTAAAATTTGGAGCTTATCAGAAAAGCTCAAATTTTAGCTTTTACGGAAAGCTATTTTTTACTTGATTCCCGTCACTTACGTTTATAACAAAACCTTTAAAATTTTCCTCTCAACCGTCACTTTCGTTTTTTGCTGCCTTTCTTCTTCTGTTTTCTCTATCCCTACTACACAGACGCTCTCACGCCCTCATCCACCTAGGTAGTTCTCTTCTCTATTTTTTAAAATCTGTTAAATATCGCATACCTTCGTTTGCATGTTTAACGCAGACCTAACAACGCAAACCCACGTCTGCGTTGTTTACGCAGACGAAGGTCATGCAGACGTCTGCGTGAACAACGCAAACGTCTGCGTTGAAACACGCAAACGAAGGTCTGTGTAAGCGTTGAAACACGCAGATTGAAACAGCGTGAGGAAATATTTGATGACTCAGACTGCGTTGAAGAAGACATATATATCAGCAATATTTGATGACTCAGAACTCTTTTGAATAGTTTCTATGCGTGAGGAAAGAAAATGGCTTCTTTCTAGTTCCTGCTGAATCCCGACTCTTATTGCAATATATGATGTATCGAGTAGTCTTGAAGAAATGAAGATCCTTTGCTTGTCTTCTCCTTGGCTGATGAACTTTCAATCAAATTCTGCAAGCCTTGTTAATAACATATAATGGCCATTTAGAAATCATATAAACAGATCGTACTAAGTTCAATGGTGTGATGAAGTTGACTTAGCAGCAATCAAGACTTAAAACCTTATTAAAAATTAAAAATACATGGTTATGAACATCACATAACAGAGGCTGACTAGAATATGGTGGTAAAGGGATAAGAAGGGCAGGTTCCAAGGGAAATACAAATAGCGATCGATGAGTTTTGAGTGTTTGAGTAGCAAAATGAACTCCTACTTTGGAGAGAAAAGAGTCAATTTTTGTTCTTTTAAGTAAAAAAATAGTTCTATGCTACTTTGAATCAATTGAAGGCTTTTAGTTAAGGTGTTGAATATACGGAAGATATTTTACATCATTTGCATTATCAAATAATTATAAATTGTATTAAACTATGTTACTTAATTTTACTATAGCAATGGAATGGTGGATATTATGGTTATGTCGATAAATTGTACAATATTTTAGATTATTAAATTATATTTTGAGGATATTATGTAACTAATGATACGTTGATGCAAAAAAATATTGGAGTATTTTTTTTCCTTCAAGAGCTATTGGAAATAAAATACTGCAATATACTTGATTTTAAACATTTTATCATTATATATAGGGCACATAAAATATAATTAATTACAATATATTTAAATTTGATATAAAACAAATTTTTAACAAATTTTTATTTTTCAAGATTTTTAACAAACCAACCACCATCAATGGTAATGGTAATCATTCCTTCATCTTAACCAACCATCATAAATATAATGATTATATCCATTCCCATTCCCTACTATATTCATTCCTATTCTCATTCCCATTGTCCTCTATGAATCAAGCGCCCCCTCAATCTCCGCAAACCAATTCAAAAGGAGTCAGAGTAACAAAAACTGAAAAGACTGGAATCACTCATTGTCGCCATAAATTCTAGGGACGTTGACATTTGCAGATTTGCTCCGACTGCAATTGCATTATCATTTATCAATCCCCGCTCTGGTATGTTTCTCTGTTTTTTTTTTATAATACATATAGATCTCGTCTTTCGTTCTGAAATCAATCATTTCCATCTTTATTTTTGCTTACACTCAATATATAAATAAAAAAGGGATCATGAACATGACTATCGACGTTTTTTACGAGTAACATTTGGTTTTGTAGTACGACGAAAACTAAAAAGTATACATTACAACTCCTCCTGTGCTGTCAGCATCCTCCACTCTTAGAACATGCAGTCCAGAAGCCATCAACAAAGCACCTAGCTTTTGGCCATTTCTGAGTTGGTCGATAATCATTGTCATCATCGTATATATACGTCAGAAACAGGAAACAAAAACAGCAAAGAGTGACAAGAAGAATCCAACGTGTTCACGTGAATGAACGTAAATAATTTTAATTGAAAAGAAAGAGTAGTGATTTGTATTTGATTAGTATAAATGTATTACTATTTATTGGCAGTGGTTTTGTATTAGATGAGATCGTAGGAGTAATGTCAACATAGCTGGCTGGTGGGGGATAACAACCCCACAGCTTTGAATCTCTTCTTGCTGACGCACTTTTCCTCGTTTTCAGTATTATACACTTTCTTGTACAGCAAAATAGTGGCATTATAAGTATTAAAAAAATAAATGATTTTTCGTTGGTGACCTTGTACGGTGATTTTGTACAATTAAAGGTTTGTTAAAAGACATTGAATAGTTTGGATTTGTTAGAGCCAAGATGCTCTGTACAATGGACAGGATGCAGAAATAAACTCAGCTTTCCAACTTGCAGTAGCAGACAACAATTATACTGGTCTACGGCCCACAGAAAAATTTTGCTAATAATAACCCCTCTCCCTCTCTCTGCTGCATCATTCACGCTATCATCATCGCCATCGTCATCACCGTCATCTTGATATGCTTGTTCCGTCTTAAAAATCCCAACTTCTTCTTTTCCTCTGTAAAACGGGTATTTCTTCGCCTGCAAACATCAAACTAGTACAAAAATAAAAATTAAAAAAAAGGATGCTTTAAGGTTAAGGTTTTTATTTAATTAATTTGATTACTTGAGTCTCTTTTTGGGGGGTCTGCATGCGAAAAAACATCAGTGGGTTAGTATGGTGGAATATGGTTTATTAAGTTTTAGGGATGGTGTTGTAGGTGGTGGGAGGAGCATTGTAAGAAGAATAGTGTTTTCGGCGTGAGGTCACTTTCTGTCGGCATTGCTGTATCCATCGATGATTCCCGAATTTATTTGTTCTAAAGTACGACCAGGAAATTGATTTCATTCATTCATTACCTGCAGTTGTTTCAGCTGTTTCCCGAGCTCCTCTGCGTCATCGTTCCTGATTTGCACCTGCTTTTATAGTTGACACTTGCAGCTTCAAGAATTGCCCTCGATCAGTACTGGGTTTTCATTGCTTTTTAGTAATTTACCATTGGCAGGTGTCTTTCACAGCTATTGTTGAAAGTTGAGAGGGGCAGGGGATTTCATATTCAATGTGGGAATGTGGGTAACGATTACTTTTGTTGATCTTGGTACCGGGGTACCGACTCAATCTGCCGTTGGCAGATGGAGCTGAGGTTTCTGCGGATCTGGCTTCATCTTTCCTCAGAGAATACAGGTTTGATGAATTTTTTATTCCTTTTATTTTTCCTTTTGCTTTTCCTTCTCTGCATTTATCCAATGTCTGAACTCAGAAACATTGTCTGTATTCCGGTGGTATTTGTTGGATTCACATGTCTTCTTAGTGAATTTGATGTTGACATTTCTCATGCATCTATTGTGGAGAAGGCTTTTCAACAGACTTTGTTATATTACGTTTGAAACTTCTTGGAGCTGTTCACTCGTTACAAATTACCATTTTGTTTCTTATTGACTTCCCACAAGAACTGGATGGCTCTCATAAACAATCATTATGGAATATCTATGATACTGAAAGATTATCAACTCCTGTATTGGTGTCGTCCATCCTAAACTCCTAATATGCATTAAAACGGATGTTGCTTTTTCTGCACATATTTCTGTTTTTTTTTAATGATTTTGTTGTCGCTAATATATATCTATATATCTGTGTGTGTGTGTGTGCTCTCCCTAATATGTTTTGTATGCTTATTTGCGCTGCAGATTCAATGTCTTATCCCATACTACAGAAATAAATTTCCACGTAGTTTTATTGTTTCCCAACCCAGATGTCAAGGACTCTTGCAGCCATATTTGGAGGTGCTGCAGGAGTCGTGGCATTGGTGGGAATAATTATTGTTATATGGCTTTTCCTATATCACAAAAACAGTGTTTCAAGAACTTCTGAGACAGGATCTTCTGATCGGTCTGTTCAAGGTACCTTTTGCAATGTGTACATCCAGCTGGGTTTAAGGGGCAAGCAAGTTCAAACAATAATCAGCTCATGATTTTCTATGATGATTTACAGCAGGAAGACATGTTGGGGTTGAGTTATCATTGCAAGAAGCAAGGCGTTTTGACATAGAAGAATTATCTCAAGCCACAAAGAATTTTAGTGACAAAAATCTGATTGGGATAGGAAAATTTGGGGAGGTATATAAGGGTTTGCTTAATGATGGCATGCTGGTAGCCATTAAGAAGCGATCTGGAGTACCAAGTCAGGAATTTGTTAATGAGGTAATTCCACATAGATCAGAATACTTGCATAGGATAAGATTTTTCCCACATGAATTGTTTGACAGTGAACGCAAAAGCTCTTACTTTCAATGGGTGGATTACCCCTTAGATTAACTCCAGCTCATCTTATTTTAAAAGACTGGCAAAGTTTGTCTTATATGTATACATATCTGTGTATGTGTGTGCACGCAAGTATGCGGATGCACATATGTGTGTGTGTGCGTGTGTTTTTGTGTGCCTTATTATGGGTGGATCTTACTGTTCCATTCACCATAGTTTGATGTAATTGTACTTAATAGGTACGCTACCTCTCACCCATTCAGCATCGAAATCTTGTAACTCTCTTGGGGTACTGCCAGGATAACAATCAGCAGTTTCTCATATACGAGTATATACATAGTGGAAGTGTTTCCAATCACTTGTATGGTAACTCTCTTACCAATCACTAATATTTACTTCTTTGATGATTTTAGCTCATTTAGAGTTGCATATGTTGACAATATATGGGCTGCATTTTTCTTTCTTGGATCATCTACTGAACTACGTAATGATATGTATAATATTGTCCGCCTATGTAACCATTATTAGATTTCATTGCATTCTTTTTCCAGGACCTAGTAAAGTTTCAGATGGCAAGCTGGAGTTCAAGCATAGACTTTCAATAGCTCTAGGGGCTGCTAAAGGTGATCCTCTGCAAAATCAGTGAGCATTCTGGTATCAGTTTTTCTTTTCTTTGGATACCATCTGGTGCAACCGCAAAGTCAAAACTAATTTGGAACGAGGACATTGGTTTTGTAGTATAATTTTGAAAGTTTGCTGACAACTTGAAATAAATTAGAAGGTTCGTCTCTTGTAAAAGGGTTGAAGTGAATATGCCACCTTATGTATTCTATTCTGTGCAGGATTGGCTCATCTTCACTCTTTAAGTCCTCGTTTAATACACAAGGATTTCAAAACGTCCAATGTTCTTGTAGATGAAAACTTCATAGCTAAAGTTGCAGATGCAGGACTGCGTAATTTCTTGGGAAGAGTTGATATTGCCGGCTCATCACTACAAGTGACTGCAGATGATATATTTCTTGCCCCAGAGTACTAGTGAATCTTTCGTGTTGTGTTTGTTGTTATGACTAGTTTATTTACCCACATCAATTGAAATTGGTTGTATACAGGGTGAAAGAATTCAGACGATTTTCTGAAAAGAGCGATGTATTTAGTTTTGGTGTATTCCTTCTGGAGTTATTCAGTGGGAGGGAAGCATCAGGATCGCCAATATTGAACTCTAGCCAGGACTTTGTTGAATGGGTACGTTGCAGGTCATATTGCAATATTCCACACTTAACTATATGCCCTTCTATGCTCTTGTCTAGCAATTTGATTACTGCGATTAATTACACTTAACTTTGCTAAAGAAAACTGATAAAGATGTGATATCAACTTAATCTCACCAAGCATGGTAAAGACAAGTACTTGTTATAGCTATTTACTTTCTTTTGACTGTGATGTTGCTGCTTCATTTATTTGCAATATGCTGCAGAATATATAAGTGGCTGCTTCATTTTGTGCAATATGCTGCAGAGTATAAAAGTGGCTGCTTAAATTATGGTCTGTTTCAGTACTGAATTATCTTCTGTTCTTATAAAGGTGCAAAGTACCGAGGACTATAGCCAATTTTCCACAATTATTGATCAAAGGATGGGGAACAACTTCACAGCTGAAGGTATGGAAGGATTCATACAATTGATAATCAGATGTCTAGAAACATCGAGTGAGAGACGACCTGCCACTAGTTACGTGGTAACGGAACTTGAACAGATACTTGAGAAAGAGATGAGCGTGACAGTTGTTATGGGGGAAGGAACTCCAACTGTGACCCTTGGAAGCCACCTGTTTAGAGCAACAAAATAAAACATAAAATTCTGTTCGCCAAGTTCATGGAGTGTGATTTCTGCGACCACTTCTTAATTTGTCTGTTGTGTGTTTTTGTACCCAGCTTCTGGAAGCTCAAAGAAAAGTAAGCTTAATCCCAGCTGTTTGATAAGTGTACAAAAGAACAGCTGCATTGTTTTTTTTTTTTCTTCCATTGTTTGATTATTACCATAAAAATGTAAGAGAAAACTTGTTGTAAACCACATTTGTTGTTGTCAACCACATTTGTTGTTGATAGTGATCGAAGGTGTCGAGTCCTACGATTTATAGCCTTCAATTATCATAAGAGCACGGGTTGTGAATTGTAGCAAGTGAAGGGTCAATCCTACAAGAAGGGTGAACTAATCTAATCCTAGATATCTAAGGCTAGAAAATCAATAAAATGAAAAATGCACAAAAACGTAAATGTGGGAATTTAATTAGCAGGAATTTAATTTGGAAAATTAAGACACAAATAAGGGAAATTGAGCAACACACAAGTCAATGAAAATCACTATAGAGAAATCAGAAGTTATGAAAGAGGAGATTTTTCTATCATTAATGCTAATCTAGCAATTTATGCGTTAATAGAGTATCGTTGTTAGACTATCGTAGACTTGACTACTCTCTCTTGAGTTATAATCATTAAACTCTAAATCATAAACCCTAATTGAATTATGAAAATTGCAATCTCTCAATTAACAAAAAACTCACAACCGTAATTAAATCTTAAGCCCTTTAATAAAATACCGAGTCTCACATAGGATCTCTCTCTGCACAATAACCGATATGATTAATCACGTGGTCTATTGAATCGCCTAACTCTCATTAACCAATCCAATAATTTTTATTTAGTTCACCCTCTTGATTTATTACTGAAATATGCAAGTAACACAATTAATCACAACACCCAATCAATAAAACACAAAAATTACTATATTAACATTAAATCCAGGTAAAATCCCGAAGGATGAGTTAGAACATCATCAACAATTCAAAATTTATCATCATACAATTCATTTCAATCTTATACATTGAATGCACAAAAATGAAAGTGGAAAAGAGAAGAACTTGGATCGGATAATCCAAAAGGCAGTTGTAGCGACCCGAACTTTGCGTACCAGGTGCGTTAAAATGACGTCATTTTATCATTAACTAACAGATCTCAGGTCGGGCTCAGGTCTGAGCTGCATTCGGGTCCAAACAATTGGGTCCTAGGCCTAACTTAAGGTTCAATCAACTCAAGGCCCCTTTGCCATCCCTAGAGAAGTTTCAGTACTTGCTTCTTCACAACTTCCATCATTAGAGGATTCAACCTATGTTGTGCTTGCCTGATGGACTTGACATCCTCCTCAAGCAAAATGTGATGCATTCATGTAAAAGGGCTTATTCCTTGAATATCTATAATTGTCCATCTAATGACTTTCTTATGCTCTCTTAACACACGAACCAATTTATCTTCCTAATTAAAAGTCAAAACTGTAGATATAACTAGAAGCATCTAATTATCTCTCAAATATGCATACTTCAAATGGGTGGATGGTGGTTTCGACTTCACATCAGTTGCCTGCACATCAGAAGGTAATAGCCTCTGGTAATATTCAGGTAACTATATGGAAGTAAGATCATAGCATGTGGAAGAGGTTTCCAAAGAATGTAAAGTAGATGCCATCTTAAATAGCTCCTTTCTTAACTTAACCTTATTAGTGGCGTCTCACTCTAGATGCTCGGCCAAAACTGCTTTTAATTGATCTTTGCAACTTAATTTAAACATCTCCTACACTAAAGGATCAATTATAGGATAAGTGAGAAAGCATCTATAAAGGTTTAGAGACGGATTGATGTTTAAAAGAGTTGATTGTTGAATGTAGAAAGTGGTTATAATGGATATACATTTGTGTATACCCTGTTTTGGGATTATGATAAATTGTAGCTTTTGCTTTGTTTTTGAGTGATTTCTTGAATTGAATTAGGTAGGGATTGATGAGGAATTGTCATGGAAAATATGATCTAGGCATGAGCTGGAATAGATGAGTTGAATGTTGCTTAAATGATTGAAGAAGAAAAATCTGGAAAATTTCAATAGCTTGATCTTTGAGTGTGCTTCAATTGCATAGTCATAATTTCTTCTATAGTTGTCCAAATGAGTTGAGGCTTGGTTTAAATGAAACTAGAGGAAATTGACTACAATTCTTATGAAGATGTTGATTGTGAATTTTTTCTTGAAGAGTCTCAAAGGTGAGTGTTGAAATTGTTAGGAATAAAGGTATAGGATTGTGTTTCATGTAGAGTGTTTGATTAACTAGGGGATATGGCTTGTGTATGAATGGTTTTCATCACTTGGAATGAATGATCTTAAGCTTGGAGTAATACTATGTTGAACTAAGGTAGGTTATGGAATAAGAGTGGAAAATTGGGAAGGATAAGGTGAAGTTGTGATTGATGGATGAAAGGAGTGAAGGAAGTGTAACTATTGTTTAATGATTTTGGAGTGATAATTGCTTAAGAATAGGTGTTTTGGGGATGTTTAAGAGTGTATGAAAGGTTAGAATGCATTTAGGACCTTTTTGAGGAGTTTTAGAAGTGAAAAATTTAGTTAATCCGTAGCTTACACGGTCTGCCCGTGTACCATTACACGGTCCGTGTAAATCCAGGCTCAGGGGACACATTTCACCCGAAGGTTACACGGTCTGATCGTGTGGCTTTACATGGCCCGTCTAACCCCCTTAACGACAGAATTAGAATTTGTTGTCTTCATAAAAGTTGTAGCCCTAGATGTCTTATTTCCAACAGTCCAATAACGAAGTAATTCTGACATCTAGAACGAAATTTATGGCATTTGCGCCAAAGTATATCCTATTGGAGGACAGTTATGAGCATGATTGCTTCTTTTGACTATAACTCCTTCTATAGAGCTCAAAATGACTTGATTCTTGTGGAAATGGATTCCTAACACATTTTAATATATCTCAAAAACAATTTGTATTAATTGGAGTTAAATTGAAATAGATTGATCAAATGCAAGTGTGAGAGTCTATTGGAACATTGTCAACGGGAGTAGTTTTACTGAACAGAGTTCAATGT
>JANPWT010000006.1:26506790-26516950 GCA_024678245.1 Erythroxylum densum
AGCATAACATTTCGCTTACTTTTTTCTTGTTGTACTAGAGAATGTGCGAGTTGAACAGAAGGAAAATGATCTTTTCCAAGTATTGTTCATCGTATATGATCATACTCAGGGTTAAATCATTTTCTGGAATCTAGCAGCGTCTTTTAAGCATTCTGCTTGAAAGTCCTGATAATAGTCTAATTCCTGTCACAACCCACATAACTCCGCAAAATACTGTGATACAGTCATATCTCCTTGCTTCGTGTTGTGCAATTTATTACGAAGATAAAAAATTTGAGCTTTATTACCTATTTGAGAATAGGTCAGAGAGGCAACTTTCCATATCTTTGCTACTGTATCAAGTAGCAAGTATGTCAGAGTAATTTCCGGCTTCATTGAATTGATGAGACAAGACATGACAAGAGAATTCTCGGACTCCCACTAATTATAATCAGAATTATTGACGTCGAATCTCTTATTGTCATCATTAATATAACCCTGTAATCCTCTAGCTTTGATGAACAACAAATAAGATCTTGACCAAGCAAGATAATTAGTTCCATCAAGTTTTACAGACTAATTTGAAGTGAAGGATTATCGGAACTTGACATAATTACCCTCTTTTCTTCCATCTTCTTTAGTGTTACTCAGGACAACAAATAGAAACTGTTCAAAAAAAAAAGTTTTGCTGGTATATGGGCAAAAAAGTTACCAGATAGACCAGAAGCACGACCTACACCGAAGAGAGGCAAGGACGCAAGGGTATTGGCAGAAGGTAAGGGTACGTCTGACACCACTAGAGGAGAGGCAAGAAGCCGACGACCCTGATGGAGAAAGAACGGAGACGAAATATTGGCCAGAGGGTGGCGCGTGGCACCCACGTGCGGCGACGATAGAGACGTTGTGGCGCCACGTGGCGGCACAGTTGACGTTAGGTCTTTCATGGTGGATGTCGCCGGTCACAGTTGAAGTAATCTAGGTGGGTGGTGAGAAGAAAAATGCTTTGCTGTTTGGGCGAGTACAAACGCAATCAGTGAAGAAAAACCGGAAAAATAAAAGAACAGTCCCTAGATCAAATAGGGCTTTGATACCAGGTTGAATGTGTTGAATATAATTTGTATGCACTACATTTGTGTACATAAGAACAAGGTTTATATACAAAATTCCTAGGACTATTTAGGAAGTAATCTAGCTATTAACTATAGGAAATCTCTCAATTATAAGAGAGATTATAGAAGTAATTATAACAATATTAATGCAACATCAATGCTAATATCTTTAGTCAAAAAATTGGACTGACTAGATTTTTGAACTTCGCATAACTCAGATTGTTAAACTGAGATGCAATTAGACTGATTCTTGACGTTGAGGGAGTAGCCTAGTGGGTGCATTTGAACTCTCCTCTGTTCCTGATTAAGGTTATCTAGAGTTTTTTGATCTCACCTTTTTTTTGCAGTGTGTAAAAAATATTTTTGTATGCTTTCTTTTGAGGCAATGCCATTAAGTCTTTTAAGTTGCATATATGAATTTATATTAAGGCTTTAATGGTGACATAAAAGTGGGTGACTAAATTCCTGTTGTGGTTGTATTATGTTGCAGGCTGTTGTCTGCCATTTTAGTTGGAAAGGTAATGCATTAAGATTTCTTGTTTTGTTATCAGAATTGCGTGGACCATTGTGTGCCTGTACGAGTCATTCGTGGTCATATGTCTACCAGCAGCTACAGTGGCAAAGTCTATACATATGACGGCCTATATAAGGTAAAAATTGAATTCACTTCTATACTGGTTCTGTGATATCCCCAGTCCCACATCCTCCTTACCCTGGAGTAGTGCGCCATTTTCTCCTTTTCTACTTCCCTCTGTAAATGATAAAATTGCTACATGAGAGTGGATAAAGTGGGATAGGTCAGACACTGCTGGCTGCCCACAGGGAATATGTAATTATTCACGATTTTGCTGATACATATTCATTGTCACTATTATCTTGGTGCACACGACTTATTTCTTTAATCATTAATTTGTTATGAATATTATTTTCTTTCTTTTTCTTTGCTTTACTAGTTTGATTGTTGGAGAAAATTGTTTTTATTTTACAGGTTGTTCAGTATTGGGCAGAGAAGGGTATCTCAGGATTTAATGTGTTTAAATATCGACTGAGGCGGTTGGAGGGGCAGCCATTGTTGACCACCAATCAGGTTTAGTTTGATTCTCTAGATGTTATATCATTCATTGTTAAACTTATCCTTCATCAAAGCAGCCTATATGTATGCAGTAATTCTTGTGATCAAGCTAAAAATCCAAATATTATCCTTTGTTGCAAACCCTCTAGTAATAGTCAGGAAATGGATTAGTTTATAAGGTAAGCATGATGTTTAGAGGTCATAGTATTATGAAATTGGCATCATTTAATTATTTGGGATGCTAAAAGTTCAGTTAATAACTTACCATCCATGTTATTGTAGGCACATAAAAATTAATAGAAATATAAAAAAGTTCAGTAAAATTTATCAAAGTAATTGTTTGTAATCTCTATTACTTGTCAAGAGCTCAATCTCTTTTCTTTTTCTCCTGATTGAATTTGGACCATACATTTCCTCACTTTAATGGCAGGTTTTCTTCACTTATGGACGAGTTCCCCAATCTGTTTCAGAAATACGAGGGTATGATCGTAATATAGAATTAAAGCACATAGCTTATGCATCGTTTTTACTAATGCATAAAATTTGCTGTTTGTTCCATTCGGTAAGGTTGGTCTGCGAGGACATCAGTGGGGGTCAAGAGGATGTTCCAATCCCAGCTACTAATTTGGTAGATGATCCACCAGTTGCTCCAACAGGCTAGTCTTTTAAATTTGATGACGTACTGCTGCTACTGATCCTTATATGATGTAAAATGCTTCTCTTCATATATGTCATTTAATTTTCATTTTTTTATTTGTTCATTCTTATCTATCTTGAAATCTGAAAAGTGAACAGGTCGCCATAGGTGTATAGTGCCCTGGTTTGTTACAGGAATGTTTTTTAAGCCTAGTGGACCTGTATAAAACAAAGTGGACTTGTTTATCGACTACAATTAGATAGGTTGGATAGGGTATTGTCGTTTAGTGTTACCTGTATATAGTGTTAACTATGAGTTGCAGCAGTTTTTCCCCAAAATAACTAGGCATGTGTAGGGCGGAGCTTCGTGAAATAGAACAATGATGAGATTTTTTTCCCAATGTGATAATCAGGATCCTCCTCATTGTTTCCCTTCCATTTAGTGTTCAATAGTTTTCTCCCATTGCTTTAGAATCAATTTGTGGACGACATACTTTGAACATCTCCACAGGAGCTATGTATTCTGATTTTAAGTCCTTGAAATATTCAGGTTACAAGTATTGCAAGTCCATTCAAGTTGCTAAAAATGTGAAGATACCTTTGAATTCCAGTGGATGTGACTGTAAAGGCAGTTGTGTGGATTCCAAGATTTGTGCCTGCGCAAAGCTTAATGGCTCTGATTTCCCATATGTGCATCGGGATGGTGGCAGGTGAGCTAAAACAAGAGCTTGGGTATTAAACATTAGATTATGGAAGTTCTATACGGATAAAACAAATGATACGGTTCCTCTTCCTCTGTTTGATTATTACATCCCTTTGGTTATATCTTTAAGGTTAATTGAAGCCAAGGATGTTGTGTTCGAATGTGGTCCAAACTGCAAATGTGGGCCTGGTTGTGTTAATCGGACGTCTCAAAGAGGGATCAAATACCGTCTTGAGGTTTTTTTTTTTCCCTCTCATCATGAATGCCAATTTTGCTTATATTGTTCTGTACAATATGCTTCATAATGCTTACTTATAGTATTCGATTTGGTTAACGTCACCAGGTTTTTCGTACTCCAAAGAAAGGATGGGCAGTAAGATCTTGGGATTTCATACCTTCTGGGGCACCTGTCTGTGAGTACGTAGGGGTGCTGATAAGAACAGAAGACTTGGATAATGTCGCTGATAACAATTATATATTTGAAATTGACTGTTTGCAGACAATGAATGGCCTTGGTGGAAGAGAGGTTCTGTGATATCTTTGATATAGTTTATCGCTTGAAAAAATTGCTTTTTTCCTTTATGGCTTCAATCCATATGGCTATTACGCTGATCACTTTGAAGCATGTTGACTGAGATTTTGCATGTTCTTTGCATTACATTTGTGCTTATTGTCCTTTCTGTTAATTCTGCATGTTTCTCTTATTCATTTCTTTATCAGTAGTTCCTGTGCTCCCCTGGTATATCCTTTTACCTTATTTTTTAAATTTCCAACAGAAACGATCACGAGATGTGTCGATACCAAAAATTGAAGGCATAGATAGAACTGATGATCAGAAGTTTGAAGTTGTGCCAGAATTTGGCATTGATGCTGGTCCTGCTGGGAATATTGCAAGGTTCATCAACCATAGTTGTGAGCCTAATCTCTTTGTCCAGTGTGTACTGAGCTCGCATCATGATGTGAAACTTGCTCGAGTTATGCTTTTTGCAGCAGATAATATACCTCCCCTGCAGGTTAGCAACTGTTTCTATTGTTTTGTTATTGTGCTTTAGTTGTTATTGTCCTTTCATAAATAGCTTGAAGATCTAAGACTCGAGTAAACATAATGATGCAAAAGAGTTTAAAGTCTATAGAAGAAATAAACGAGAAAAAATAGTCATTAAAAAAGCCTTAATTTGGTGGGATGGAGGATAGGAATTGAGTTGATAATAAAAGATAAAGGCTGAAATTCAGAATGTATTAGGATTCTTTATTATGTAGGAAGTAGTAGTATTATATTATCTTACTTTAGATATGATATCCTAGTTTTTGACTGATAGAATTTCTATTATAATACGATTTCAATTAGAAATCCTTTTTTTACTAGAATAAGAATTCTAAGAACTCTATATATATGTACTCAACCTTTTAGCCATACTTCCTAATTTTGTGTTTTTAGCTACTAGTTAATAATTCTTCTATTTGTCTTTCATTAATAACAGATGTATGGAAGAATATTTAGTGACTTAGAGTGAGATGAAATACTTCTGAATATTGCAAAAACGTTGGGTGTTGATGATCCTTGTTCACAAAGTGCACTAAGAACCTAACTTACATGTATCAATGCCCATAAGAAAACTTGTTCGTCAAATTTTGGAGAGGTTGGACAACCTTGACATATATCCCTAAAACTCAAAACTACAAGAAGAAAAAATTATACCAACCAATAACATATACTTGACGGTAAACATGGAGAACATGATAATAAGCAAGATGAAGGGATTGGTATTTGATCAATAGCATAGAGGGCTAGGGAGAATCTTTGTTGAAAAATCATGTACTAATTTTAATCCTTCAAATTTAGTAGGCATCACCTCAAAAGAAGTGTTTATTATGGGTGGCGAAACTAATATCTTTTTCAACTGATCAATTAGAATCTTCAAGCCTACATGTAGATGATGTTCAAGTACTTCATGACATGGAGGGTTTGATAATGGGAGATGATCAAAGCGTTAAAGATGAAGAAAAACAAAATGAAGTGGATCCCTTCGCAATCCATAAAGCTGAAACAATTGAACAAAAAGTTTGAACACTTAAATAGCAAGCTGAAATGCCTGAACTAAAGGTTGAAACAGTTGAACAATCGGCTGAAACCCTTGAATAACAAAACAAAGCACAAGAAGAACAGGCTGAAACAATAAGGCTGCAGGTTGAAATAATTGGACAGCAAGCTAATATAACAAATCATGAAACAAAAAAGATTAACTAGCAACTATGTGGGGTTTTTAGAGCTTGTTGGTTCAAAACTTGATGATATCATTGATGTTGTTGACGAAGATTGTGTTGTAGTGATTGATGAAGTAGACTTGAATGAAGACACGCAATTAGTACAACATAGTAATAAAGGAGAAGATGTGAGTACACTTGCAAAGTCGAAATTCAACAATGATAACAAGTTAATGCATCTGACTGCAAGAAGCAACAATACGTATGTTCTTGATGCTTATGTTGTAGAGAAGCCATGTGGGCATTTGCAAATATATTGGTGAAGACTTATGATATTGTCCATATATCTAAACTCTTCTTCAAAGTGGCTGTACGTCTATATGGGATTACCTTTAACCATCATCTCTGATTGTGACGTAAAGTTTATGAGTTATTTTTGGAGAACTCCATGGAAAACATTGAACATTAAGCTTCAATTTTTAAGTTCTATCCATCCCCAAAGTGATGGACAAATAGAGGTGGTGAATAGAAGCTTGGGGGATATCTTAATATGTTTGAATGTGAAAAATTGGGACTTAATTCTTCATACGATAGAATTTGCATACAACAGTTCTGTAAATAAGTCTATTGGTAAGAGCCCTTTTGAGATAATTCTAAGAGTTCAACCAAGGAAGCCTATTGATTTGGTTCCTTTACAACAAACAACACAAGTTAGTGTTAAACCGAAGGTGTTGCACAACATGGGGACATCTTTGATGAGATACGACACAAGATAACAATCGATAATTTGTTGTTGCAATGTTTGATGAGGAAGATGAAGCTCTCGTTAGAAAGGATGGAAATTCCCTTTGAATTTGTATGATACGATGCATTTCTAATAAACCTTACTAATAGTTCCTGTATCCGAGTATACAGGATAATTTCAAACATGTATAAAAGTTGTCTTTAACGGCAAGACGAACGAGGTTGTTATGAATGGAATGAATTCTGTTTTTCTCACTTCTATGATTTCTCTGTCATTCTTCCCTTCCATCTAGGGTTCTTTTTTGTTATTGGAGCAAACTCATGTTGGCCTTTGGTAATCTTCTGTTAGTCGTTTTTATTCTTAACACTTTGGTATCAGAGCGGATGAATCTTTGGGTTATGGCTGAAGGAGCCAGAGGTGCAAAGCTTCAAGGTCTCATGGAAGCGCACAGTAGGAGTGAGAAGCTAATTTTGGAGTCTCAAGGTCGGCATGAACAGATGTTTTTGGACTCCCAAGATAGAAGTGAGTGTTTGTTGTCGAAGATTCAAAATAGAACAGAAAAATTGGAAAGGTAGATGTTGGAGTTGCGTGCTATGTTACTACCAGGCTCATGGAAACAAGGGGAAGCATCTAGGGTAGAGCACACAGTTCGAAGCAGTCACCCTTGATAGGAAGTAGATGAAATGTAGTACACACAAGGATGAGTAGAATTGAATTCTCGCATACGATGGCGACAATGTTAAGTTGTGGCTATATCGTTGCGAACCAAAATCAAGTGTGTATGAGTGGAAGGATGGGTTGTTGCGTTGGAAGGGGTGCCTAGTGGTGGGTGCCGACAGGAAACTTCATCAACATATCATCAACATTAGTCACAGCAACGCTGTGTTAGGACACTGGATTGGTATCGCTTGGTTATTTAGAAATGCATCGTATCGTATGTAACCATCCTTCATATGCATGAAGGGGCACAGGATTGGTATCGCTTGTTCGTCAGAAATCATACTAAAATTGAGGTGGTCAAGTGGGAGGAGTTTACGAAAGCTCTTAAGCAGAGGTTTGATGTGGAAACTTTTGACAATCCAATGGGAGATTTTAAGGACTCGAAACAATGAGGAACGGTGCTTGAAACTATGCTTAGTTCGATAATCACTCCAACCGACTGACGCTCCCAGACATTAAAGGATAATTAGTTGTTTTTACGGGGCAACAAATGTATTTGGAGCTCGCAAAGTGAAGTACTTGGGTTACAACATATCGGAGGGAGGAGTGGCAATCGATCCAAGGAAGGTCAAAACGATTGAGGAGTGGCCGGTAGCAAATGTATGTTTGGAGCTCGCCAAGTGGAATACTTGGGTTACAACATATCGGAGGGAGGAGTGGCAACCGATCCAAGGAAGGTCAAAATGATTGAGGATTGGCTGGCACCTAAATGTATCAAGGAATTATGGGGATTTCTGGAAATCATTGGATACTATAGAAGATTCATAAAAGGGTATGGACTTTTGGCGAAACCCTTAACCAAGTGTATACGTTAGCTAGGAAGCAAGAAGCAATTTTGATGTCGACAGGAAACACCCAATTGAATTCAGGATAGGGCACACTGGTTGTGAACAACAGGGGAACTTTCAATACAACTTCCTGATCACCTTCAGTCACAATGATTCGGAGTTCGGGCATTAATGGAATACTACCCACATCGTCTCTCACTATACGATCACCTTCGGTAAGGCCATTTAAACCATCAAAACACATTAGCAGTAGGGACTTTGATGAAAAACGAGCAAAGGGGCTTTGTTTCTGATGTGACGAAAAGTATACACTGGGTCATAAATGTAAGAAGCGTCAATTGCAATTTTACATGGTTTTGGGAGAGAGTGATAGTGGGAAATTGTCACCAGATCAGGAGGAGGAAGACATGGATGAAGGTCTCAGAGAAGATGAGGATCCAATGTATCAATGCAAGCTATGTTGGGTTTCTTAGAGGCGGGGGAGTTCAAGCAAATGCGTTTAGTAGGGGTGCATAAAAAAACGGAGGATTCACATTCTCATCGACAATGGCAGTGCACACAACTTTGTCGATTTGGCGGTAATAAGGAAAGGTAATTGTGAATTGAGGAATATTGAACCCATTGTGATTACGGTGGGAGGGGGTTTGCAACTAGAGTGTTGACACTGCTGTAGGGATTTTCTCTGGACAATGCAAGGAACACAATTCTGCATGGACGATTTGGTGTTATCGTTAGGAGGTTGCGACAACATGTTGGGGGTACAGTGACTTGCCTAGTTAAACGAGGTGCTATGCAACTTTTAAGACTAGAACAATGACATTTAGTTGGGAGGGAAAAATGATAACGTTGCGGGGAAGCCTAGAGGGTCGCTCTTGAGTCATTTCTAGCAGAGACTTCCAGAAGACTCTACAGAATTCTTCAAGTGGCTAGCTATTCATGATGCAAACTCTCAATTCTGATTGAATATCAATTATAACAAATGCAGATGATAGAGGGGCAGGGGAGTGTGTTCGACATCAATGCCATATTGTTGGAATATGCGGAAGTATTCCAAGGACCAACCCACCTTCCATCCAATCGTAAGTATAATGATCAGATCGTTCTGAATGAAGGAATCGACTCTACTCATGTGCGACCATATCGTTATTCGGCTACCCAGAAGGATGTCATTGAGCAAGCAATCAACGAACTAGTTACGGACCATATGCATCTTCGGTAGTCCTTGTGAAGGACAATTCGTGGCGGATGTGCATAGATTATCGGGAGCTGAACAAACACACGGTGAAAGATCAGTTTCCAATACCCCTTATTGAAGAATTGTTGGATGAGTTACATGGGGCGAGTTGGTTTTCGAAGTTAGATTTGCGTTCTAGTTATCACCAGATATGGATGCAACTGAAGATATTCCGAAGTCAACCTTCAGAACTCACGAGGGCCGTTATGAGTTCCTCGTCATGTCTTTTGGCCTGACGAACTCACCATCTACATTTCAAAGACTAATGAATGAATTGTTTAAATCGTATGTACGTCATTTCATTTTAGTATTTTTTGACGACATTCTAATTATAGTTCTTCGTTGTCATTGCACGTAGAGCACATTTCGGTGACTCTCTAGAAATTAAAGGACAATTAGTTGTTTTTACGGGACAACAAATGTGTGTTTGGAGCTCGCCAAGTGGAGTACTTGGGTTACAACATATTAGAGGGAGGAGTGGCAACCAATCCAATGAAGGTTAAACCGATTGAGTGGTCAACACCTAAATGTATCAAGGAATTACGAGGAATCACTGGACCCTACAGAAGATTCATAAAAGGGTGTGGACTTTTGGTGAAACCATTAACCGAGCTCCTTAAAAGAGAACGACTCACCAACTGGGAATGGACATAAGAGGTATAGACTGCATTTGATAGATTGAAAGAGATCCTGCCGGCCCCTGTATTAACATTACCAGACTTCTCGAAGACTTTTGTAGTTATGTCTGATGCTAGTGAACATGGGATTGAGGCAGTGTCGCAACAAGAAGGGCATCCGATTGCCTTCGCAAATCATTAGCAAGGAGACACCATGGCTTGTCAACTTATGAAAAGGAGTTTCTGGTAGTGATAAAAGCGATCAAGCATTGGCGCCATTATCTGAGTCTTCGACCATTTGTAGTTAAGATGGATCATTAAAGTATTTGCTATAACAAAGGCTATCAACCCC
>JANPWT010000006.1:26582057-26608615 GCA_024678245.1 Erythroxylum densum
AGCCCCTGTGCACGCCTTTTCTGTAATTCTTCCCATGACAATTGTTTTGCTGTAGGCACAGACCGTGGAGGTTGAACAAACTTCTGTTCCCTAAGTAATTGCTCGTCTCTCATTCGAGCCAAACTTATGGCCTCTTTCAATGTTTTGGGCTTGAACATATGTATGCCATCTGCAATTTCAGGTCTCAACCCCCCCATAAATGTTCCTACTAGTCCTTTTTGAGTCCATCCCTGAACTTGGTTGCCCAATCGTTCAAATTCTCTTTGATAATCCAGCAAGGTTCCTGTTTGTTGGATTTTAGAAAGTGCCTCGTCGAAATCTTCACATTCCGTTGGCCCGAACCTGGTCCAAAGTTCTGACTGAAAATTTTCCCATGTCACCTGTTGCCCCTCATCGATGTATGTCTTGCGAAGCCATTGCCACCATTGGTTTGCCTCACTTTCAAGGTGGAAGGAGGCTAACGGAACTTTTTGCAAGTTCGGAGTTTCTTGATAGTCAAAAAATTGCTCCACGCGACTAAACCATTCAGTGGGGTCGCCGCCGGCAAATCTCGGGAATTCAAGCCTTGCGAGTTTAGAAGAGAACATATGGCGTCCCTCCACTACTGCACCTTTGATTCCTTGCTGGGTGTTTGTGGGTCGACCACAGGAATTGCTAGCAGATCCTTCTCTTTGAGAAAGGACTACATCAGATAATCGAGCAATCGCTTCTTCCATTGAATGAAGCTTATCGACAAGACCTTGCTCCATTCGACTCATTCCGTCCTACAAATTGCCTAGACTTGCTTCAAGATTCTCGATTCGTTCTTTGTTCTTCGACATGGATCTGATACCAATTGATAAGTCCCAGTCAAAACCTGCTAGAACAAATGAAAAGAGAAAAGCAAATATGCAAAATATTCTACTTTTGGTGAGAATAAACTAATAACTTAAGTTGACACTCAAAAATCTCCCTTAACATTGATAATTGAAACATTTAAATACAAAATCTGCAGTAACTACTTTAGTCCTAAGTACAAGGAATTCTAAATACTAAAGATATTCTACTAATAGATAATGGAGAACATGACCCACTACACCACTAGACCCACTAAACAAATAAATCCCACGTTAACTAGACCCACTAAATAACTAGATCCCACGTTTCCCATATCGTGATCTCAACAGCCTTCCATATGGAAAGAGGTGAGTTCCAATTTTTCATCTTCTGGAGTATTTTGGTGTCGGAAGAAATATTCACACCTAATGGATCTTCTTGTCATCCATTTTTGGGAAAGCTTAATTTTGTCACTTTAGCCAACGTATGCCTTTCATTTGAGTTCTTAGTTCCTGAACTTTCTCTCCCCACTACTGAAGCTTCAATCTTTGAGGCAACCAACTCTTTTGAACTTTCTCCCCCCACTACGATTGACTTTCTTCTCCCCATGCAACATTTGAAGAATCTGATTAAGTTGTTGTTGAACCGAATCCCCCGTAACTCCTGAATATGATACCAAAATGTTAGAATAGGATCGAGTTTGTAGTTTGTTGATTGGTGTCAAACTAATTTTCTTTGATCTGCCCATTTTTCTGGCTTGAAGAGACCCGAGACCTTTGTTTTTGAGAGAACTCAGAGATGGAAATTTTTTAAATGAATCTCAAAGTCTGTACAATACTGGCTTATGTAACTTTAGGGAAATAACTGTCTAATTCTACTACTGCATAAAATAAGGAACTATCACTTGACTACTTCCAGCACAAACAAAACTTAAAAATAAAAAATAAAAACTAAACAAAGTGGCTTTCTTATGGCTTCTTCTTGAACTTCCCATGAGTGAATTGGTTGTAGCTTTTGTACAACTTTGGTCTAATAACAAATTAATTAATATCAATTGCGAATTATGTGAAGATGAACATCGTTTCCAAAGCCTTAAACCTCTTAGATAATAGGGGCAGTCGTAAAATCGTGTAAGGACCAACCACTAATACATAGTCAAATTAAGGTTGTTAATCATCCACGTCTCCCACCTAATGTAGAATTAGATCAACATATTAGCTACTAATTAAGACCATTTTTACACAATTAATCAACTAAATCGTGGCTCCTGGATTGCATGGCCTCTCCGTCCTCAGAAGAATATTATTTGACCCCATTAACACTCTCTGATGTTGACAACTGAATTACTATGCACGAGTGCATTTAAGCCTTGATAAGTACATTAGAAAAGGCGCTTTCAGCTCCTTAAAAAGGATATGCATTATTTCATTTGAAAATCCAAAATTCGCCCACAACATCCAAAGAGAGTAACACTATCAACGAGATTATCCTAAATTCATTCAACGACGCCAATATGTTAATTAGGTACCATTATACTATGGCCTGTTTGCTTGATGGTACAACGCTTATGAAACGAGTGAATGCTTATTAATTTTATAATTTTTCTATTATGTATTCAGATTGTTTAGTAAGAAGAGAATATATGATTTAGTTGATATTGATTGTATTGAACATATTGATTTTTGGATCGAAAAAGAAGAACCATCACGTGATCTTGATTATAATGAACTTGAAAAGATAATTTACGAAGAAAATGTATTTGTCACAACGAATGAATTAAGAACATCTATTGATGGTTAGTTCATATCTTATTTTGATCATATTTAAGTTAAAATTATAATGCATTATAAGTTTACAATTGATAATAATTTCAAATATTACTAACTTGTAATTTATTTTAATGCAATAGAAGAAGTTGATGCAATTACTTTAGATGAAAGCGTAATTTACGAATCTATAAATAACGTTAGAGAATTTGAAGTTTTTGACGATGATGAGATACAACCTCCTCTAGAAATACTATACAGATTTTTATTGTTATTTTGATAGTTATAGTAAACTCATATTTATTTATTATTAATTCATTATATAGTAATAGACATTGGTGTTTTTTATTTCAATAAAATATCTTATTTGTACTTATTTTCATAAATTTTACTTTTCATTTGTTATATATTAGTTTTATAGCGGTTCATTACTGATTAAACCACTAAATTTTAAATCTTTTCTTCGACCGGTTCAATGTCTGATATGGTTTTTAAAACATTAGTTATTACAGTAGCAATAAAAGGCAATAAAAGGCACGTGACTATGGCTTCACGTTTTTTTTAATCATTGTAATTATGCGTGGGATAGGATTGGCCCTAGCCTCTTTGACTAGTAGATATTTTATTTTTTCTTACGATTAATGAATACTGAAAGAGCTGTTGCTCCTGTTTGTGTTCATTTTGATGTAAGCGTTATTTATTTTGATACTTCACCCACTGTGTGCCACTTAATCCTTCTAAAGGATATATTGGGGATATATTTTTCTAGACTCTGTCTGTAATCAGTTCCGATTTCTTTCCTTTTATATATAAAAAAAGAGAGCTGATGCTCTTGTTTGTGTTCATTTCAACCTGTTTCAACACATTCTAGTCTCAAAATATTCTGATTTACGTTCAGTTTCTTAACATATTCATAATAGACATTGTTGTTATTAAAACAGGCAGCACCGAACAATCTTGTCCGTTTGCAATCAAGAGTTTGTTTAATGAAGATAAAATAATTTACCTGCAGTTGAGCTGTCTAAATTATGAGAATTTAATAGCAAGCGAGCAAACTTGTCCTTTTGCAATCAAGCAATGTTGAGTTTGTTTAATGAAGATAATAATTTACCTGCAGCTGAGCTGATCCATCTGCTTCAAACTCACCCTGTTGGTCTGGCAATTGGAATATGGATAAAATAAAACTTAATGAAGAACGATCAAGTGAAAAACAAACAAACAAACATAGAGCGTGCACGCCTCCTCACTTAATCTGTCCTTCAATTATATCATAGTTCGGCTTTCAAAATGATCATTCATCATCAGTTTCCCTTCTTCGCCAAGCTCACTCTCTCTCTTGTTTTTTGCTCTTTCTTCATTCTGTCTTCAATTCATCAAGCCCTTTGCTTTACTTAACAAGCGTTCTCTTTTTCTCACACTTCCTCTCCTGGTAACTCTTACTTTGTGGATATCATGGTGATCAAGTTGCTTATGTCAATCTTTTTGGCGGGGTTGCTCTGCCTGGATTCCGCATACATACATTACAACACAACTGGCGCAATTGTTCCCGGAAAAATCAACGTTCATTTGGTGCCTCACACTCACGACGATGTTGGTTGGTTGAAAACCGTTGACCAGTACTACTTTGGTGGTAATAACACGATCCGGGTAAAGAAATTCACCCCTTTTTTTCGCAAATAAAAGATTGAATCTTTCTGCATGTTCAGTTGGATTACATATATTTATTGCTGGGTTTTCAAGTTCTATGCTTGTTTTCCATTATTTGATCGCTGTGTTTTCGTGTATAGGCTGTGTGTGTGCAGAATGTGTTGGATTCTGTAATGTCTGCTTTGTTTGAGGATAAGAACCGCAAGTTCATCTATGTCGAAATGGTAGCCTTAACCTTTCCTACTATTCTACTATTTGCCTTCTTTCTCTGTCTCTTGGGAAACACCTTTGATTTCTGAAATTTTTGTTTCAGGCTTTCTTTCAGAGATGGTGGAGACAGCAGAGTGAATCCATGAAGATTAAAGTCAAAGAGTTAGTCAATTCTGGTCAACTTGAATTCATGTACGATTTCTGCAACTGCAATCACTTGTTCTGCTTATCTGTGAAATTAAACTGTAATGTTATTTTAGTCGGTCTATGGAATGGAATGGAGGGAGTTGTTTTTTGATTTACTTATCTTCTTTTTGTTTGCTCTTCTTGTTGCGGATGGAAGAAATGGAGGCATGTGCATGCATGATGAGGCAACCCCGCATTACATTGACATGATTGATCAGACAACTCTTGGCCATCGCTATATTAAAGATGAATTTGGGCAGCTTCCTAGAGTTGGTTGGCAGATAGATCCTTTTGGGCATTCTGCTGTTCAAGCTTATCTACTTGGTGCTGAGGTGAGTTTTGTTAATAATTATACTTCTGACGATTTCAGTCGTCTTTTATGTATATTTACTTTGAAGTTTTCTGTTCATGTGCTCATTAACCATTTACCTGTCTAGTTTCTACCGAAAACAGCATACTTGTCAATTTACCTAGAAACATGGTAAATGAAATGTGGAATCTTGTTTGCAGTTAGGTTTCGACTCCCTTTTTTTTGCTCGAATTGATTACCAAGATAGGGCTAAGAGGTTAAAGGAGAAGACTCTTGAGGTTGTGTGGCAGGGTTCCAAGTCCCTTGGCTCAACTTCACAGGTCACAATGCTTCCTTTTCAATTGAATTTTCTTATGACGTTTTTTAGTTGTCTACATTTTAACCTATTATTCTATTCCCTTGTTAATTTGTTATACATGCAGATATTCACTGGTATATTTCCGAGGCACTATGATCCACCTGATGGTTTCACATTTGAAATAACTGATGTTTCCCCTCCTATTCAGGTAATTAGTATATAAGTTGGATACTTTTAGTTTCCTTATCAGGAACTCCTACTTATGTGGTGCCTTGTCTTGGAAGGATAATGTTCTCCTGTTTGACTATAATGTTCAAGAGAGAGTTAATGACTTTGTCACCGCTGCTTTAGCTCAGGTAAACTCTAACAGCTGCCATTTGTTCTCTTTTTGTATCTTTTCCATCAAACTTTTTGCTACTTCTAACTTCTTTTAACTTTGCTTACTAGATGAGACATAAAAATTATATATGACAGTGGAGCTACATTCCCCTTATTGGTTACCACTTGAATGCATTCAACTTCAAGCAGCATTATTGAAGTTGAATGCCAAAACTTGGTTAAGCTGAATTTTAGGCACTCGGAAAAGTTTGAGTATAGTTTTCTTCCTTAATTTCCTTTTGAGGAAGGTGCTAATGAGTCTTGAATAAGATGATATAGTGAATTTGTAATACCTTTCCTGAAGCATGTTCAAGATAGTTCCTTATTTTGGATTATGTAACTATGATCAATTGCAATTCATGGTGAAATTATCTTTCCTTTTTTCCCATTTCAGGCCAATGTAACAAGGACAAATCATCTTATGTGGCTGATGGGGACAGATTTCCGCTATCAGTATGCAAATTCGTGGTTTAGGCAGATGGACAAATTCATTCATTATGTTAATGCAGTACAAATTTCTTGTGCCCTTTCCAGCAATAGATCTAATATAAAGTCATCCAGCTTAATTCATTTTTCAGTTTCAATTCCTACATTATGGAGATTTTTTTTTTCAGAAACTATAAGTAGCTATGGTAATTTTCAATAATAACTTTTCAGGATGGCCGTGTTAATGCTCTATATTCAACTCCATCCATCTACACTGATGCAAAATATGCAGCAGATGAAGAATGGCCTCTCAAAACTGAAGATTTCTTCCCGTGAGTCAATCTTGATGCTATTTCAATTAGAAAATTTTTCAGGTGTTGCTGAAAAATTTTAAAATTTTAAAATTAAAACTTCCAGGTACGCAGATCACCCAAATGCTTATTGGACTGGTTATTTTACAAGTCGGCCAGCCTTTAAAGGATACGTCAGATCAATGAGCAGTTACTATCTTGTCAGATCTTTGCCTTTCCTATTAAAATTTTGAATGTACTTTTATGCTTTCAAATTTTCTCTGAAAATTATAATTGCTTCATCTTTTCTCTGTTAGGCTGCAAGACAACTAGAATTCTTTATAGGCAGGAGCCATTTGCGATCAAACACTGAAGCACTTGGTGATGCTTTGGCAATTGCTCAACATCATGATGCAGTTAGTGGTACACAAAGGCAGCATGTAGCTGCTGATTATGCTTTGCGGCTAGCAATTGGGTATAAGGAAGTTCGTATCAGTTTCATATTCAGTGGTATTCTACTCTTGGAAGATTAAAGTTACATAAATCTGATACCCTTTAGCTGTAATTTCTGCAGGCTGAAGAATTGGTTGCATCAGCACTTACCTTTCTAACAGATTCAAAATCAAGTTCTAGACAAAAGGCCAATCTCTCAAACTTCAAGCAGGCAATATTCTAAATAAGCAATTACTTGCTACATTTAAATTATCTTACTAGGAGATGTGTTCTGATATTTTGACAAATAATTTTTGCTTTACCTTTAATTTGGGTTTCATGTTGCATAATCATACTTATTATAGATTATCGAGAACATGATATTGTATTTCTAATTAATTTTATACAGGAAATATGAATCCTTTTCTTGCTTGTTAATATCTAGTTAGAGCAACATGTTCTACTGATCTGGTTCATAAATTTCAAGTTTTTTGCTTGAACTGATACACCTATTGGTGCATATGTAGTTTGTGCATGTAGCTTTTTAATTGAACGTAGAGCTGTAGTATTGTAGTGGTCCAATATTGATACTGTTATGAATACTTGATGTTTTGTATTTACTATACACTTCTATTTATATACATGTTGTGTGGCTAAAGAAGGTAGGGAGATACTGTCAATCTTTCCAATCAAGTTTCCTAGAATCAAGCTATTATCCTTATAATATCTGTACATTTATTCATAATCTATAACAGTAACACCCCCCCTCACGCTAGAGCATAGATGTTTATCATGCCCAGCTTGTTTCACAGATATTCATCCTGGGTCCCATTTAGAGCCTTTGTAAAGAGATTTCCTAGTTATTCTCCAGTCTTTCACATATCATGTAGATACTTGAATTTGTTGCACCTTTTCACGACCAAGGGGACAGTCGATTTCAATATGCTTAGTTCGTTCATGAAACACAAGATTAGAGGCTATATGAAGAGCAACTTGATTATCACACTATAATTTTGCTGGCATATCAACTTTAAGCCCAATTTCGGTTAAAAGTTGATATATCCACATTATTTCACATACAAATTGTGCCATACCTTTGTATTCTGATTCTACAATGAAGCGAGATACAACATTTTGTTTCTTACTTTTCCATAAAACCAAATTTCCCCAAGAAAGACATAATTAACCTGTGGTAGATTTTTTATTAATCTTAGACCCTGCCCATTCTACTTCTAAAAAATATTCTATATGAGTGTGACCATGATTTCTATAGAGTATACCTTATCCAGGTGCTTCCTTTCAAGTAACACAAAATTTTCTCCAATGCGGCCTAGTGGTAAACTGTTGGTGAAGACATACATTGACTCACAATGCCAAGTAAGCAATATTAGGACAAGTTACTATAAGGTAATTCAGTTTTCCAACCAATATTCTGTAATTCTTAGGGTCTTCAAACAAATCTCCATCTTTTGTAAGTTGCACATTAGGTGACATAGGAGTACTGCATTATTTAGCCCCTAATTTCACTGTTTTAGATAACAATTCAAGCAGATATTTTTTTTGAGATAAGAAGTTATTCCTTGTTACCTCAATTCTCAAGAATTATTTTAAAACTCCCAAATCCTTTATCTAAAAATGGCCTTGAAGAAGCGTTTTTAGAGATTAGATCCCCTTGGCATCATCGCCAGTGATAACAATATCATCTACATACATAACAAGAATAATAGTGTCAGATGCGGAATGCTTGTGGATGATAGAATGATCAAATTTGCTTTTGTTCATTCCAAATTGTTCAACGACTTGACTGAATTTTCCAAACCATGCACGACGGCATTATTTCAAACTATGAAGAGATCTTTGAAGATGGCACACTTTCCCATACTCCCCTTGAGCAACAAATCCAGATAGTTGCTCCATGTAAACTTCCTCATGTAAATCTCCATGTAGGAACACATTCTTTATGTCCAATTGATGTGAAGGCCAAGCATGAGCAGTTGTCATAGAAACAAACAAACGAATAGATGTCAACTTAGCCACAAGAGAAAAGGTATCAGAGTCTACACCATAAGTCTGAGCATAGCCTTTAGCAACAAGGTGAGCTTTAAGTCGAGCCATTGAGCTATCAGAATTAACTTTCACAACAAATACCCATTTACATCTGATAGTCTTTTTTCTTGCAGATAAATTCACTAAATTCTAGGTACCATTAGTAACTAGAGTATTTATCTCTTTTATCATTGCCGCTCGCCAACTAGGATGAGACAAGACTTCATGAACAATTTTAGGAATAGACACATAATCAAGAGGGTCAACAAAAGAATATGAAGAGGATGACGAATGGTCTTATGAAAGAAAAGATGATATTGGATAAGTGCACTAATGTTTACCTTTTCAAAGAGCAACTAGAATGTAAAAATTGGTATCCACGAGATCTAACGCCTAAGAAGGACATGATGTTGGACGTGTATCAAAGTTATCTCAACATCTAGAGTATACATGATGAATAGGTGGACGTGGTTGCGTTGTTGTCAAAATAGTATGTGTAGAAGCAACATTTGGTGACTGTTGACTAATTTGGTATACTAAAAAATCATCATTCTCCCTTTGACTATTAGAAGTGGTAGAAGAACTAGAAAAGTAAGGAAGATTTTTCATAAACATGACATCAATAGATACAAGGTATTTATTAAGATTGAGACAATAATCAATAAGGAACATTTTTCGTAAACATGAAATCAATAGATATAAGGTATTTATTAATATTGAGGCAAAAACCTTTTTGAAGGAGAGAGTAACCCAAGAAGACATATTTTATAGATTTGGGATCTAATTTGGTGATTTGAGGATGAATATCATGGACAAAGCATGTACTTCCAAATATATGAGGCTCAATGATGAACAAGGGTCTAATAGGGAAGAGAATTTGATAAGGAATCTTACCATGAAGAATGGAAGATGGCATACGATTAATTAAAAAAATTGTTGTAGAGACTGCATCAACCCAAAACCATGTATAGAAAAGAAGTGCTCTAGCTAATTCGAGAAAATGTCTATTTTTTCTTTCAGCTACACCATTTTGAGATGGTATATCTATGTAGGAAATTTAGTGAACGATGTGATTTTTAAGCATGTAAGTTTGCAAGGGATCATAAAGATATTCTTTGGCATTATAACTTTGCTAAGTATGCAAAGAGACATTAAATTGTGTTTTGATTTTAGCACCGAAATGGGAAAATAGCTTAGAACGACAAGTCATCCGAGAAAAATCATCGACAAAGGTGACAAAATACCGAAAGGTACAATGGGACATGGATCCCAAACATTTGAATGAACTAACTCAAAACAAAAAATTGACTCTTTTATTGACTTGAGAAACATTAAGCAAATAATGATGTTTGGCAAATTAACATGACTCACAATCTAAAGACAACACTGTTTTAAATTTTGGATATAGTTTCTTCAACATAAACAGGGATGGATGGCCTAATGGACAGTGTGCTTCAAAAGGAGTTGAGATTGCCAAGCAAGCAATGGGTCTGGGCACTTGTTCATGGATATCTAGAACAAAAAGACCTCCTGATACATTTCTACTGCCAATAATCTTCTTTGTCATAAAATCCTGAAAAAGACACTAATCCGAAATAAAAAAAGAAACAACGATTTAGAGCTTGAGTAATTTTGCTAACTGATATTAAGTTGAAAGAAAATCCTACTAGGCCTATCACGTATGATAGGGAAAGTAAAGGAGTAGGCTGAGTAGTTTCATAACCAAGAGCAAATGAGTTAGAACCATCTGCTAAAGTGACTTTGGAAGGAGAGTTGTGGGGTGTAAAGTTAGTAAGGAGATTATGATTACCTGTCATACGATTATTAGCACTAGAATTAATGACCCATTGGGTGTTGGAGGAAGAAAGGAGATACTTATCAAGATTATCTATTTTTAACAATGCCTGTGATAGAGTTAGATGAGCTCTGCACGGCTTCTTAGTACTGAAGAAATTTAGCAAAATAGAAACTAAAACTGTTTGCTCTAAAGATGTGCTGGGTGTGGTATAAATAGCTGCAACATGAGCTCAGTGAAATTTTTTTAATTTGTTTTGCAGTTTTGGACATGTCCTTTTGATACGACCCAACTCATGATAGCAGTTACATTCAACACTTCTTGTATCATGATTCCTCTTTTCCCAACCCACCATATTGTTTCCTTTATTTTGAATTCGATTAGAGGAATGTTCATTATTCCAACTACAGGTGGAGCAATAATAGTGTTGTTTGTACGTAGAACTTTGGAGCATATCTCATGTAAAGGAGGAAATTTTTGCACTGGAGAGGATCTGTGACTTTGTTGTATCAAATTGAGAATTGAGACCAGTAGAAAAGTTCATGACTTCCGTCTTCTCCCATTGAGGTCATTGCACCTTGATATCAGAACTAAAAGATAACAAAAGATTGAGTTCCTCATAAACCTTTTTGAAATTCATAAACTAAGTTTGAAGAGAGATCATTTTGTTCATCCCTATAAAAATTCTTACAGACCTTATAGATATGAGAAATATTCTCTTTTTCCACATACAAAAATTCCAGGTATTCCATTATTTCCTTAACACACTCACAATGATTAATCATACTAACCACTTCAGTATCTATTGAATTCCGAATTTGCAAGAACAATCTGGCATCATCTTTTAGCCATTCCCTTTCTTGTATTATCAGAATTTGGATCATCTTTAAGATGGTCATCCTTTGAAATACTGCTCAAATACATCCTAATTGTTTTGCTCCAATTTAAATAATTAAGACCTGACAACTTATTTTCAGCGATTTTAGACATCACGGGCTTCTGAACAGAGGCTGTCAGGCTGATCAGTGGCTGGCCAATCCAACTGTGCTGGCAGTGGGACTAAAATGACACCTTAAGCTACTGCCCCGACCACTTGCAACTATGTCAAGTTGAACACTGAAATTATACTGAAATTCTGCACTTGGCAGAAACTTTCTGATGCCATGTTATTAACACTTGATGTTTACCTCTATTTATATACATGTTGTTGCCTAAAGATGGTAGGGAGATATTGCCAATCCCTACAATTAAGCTTCCTAGAATCAAGCTATAACCTTGTAATATCTGTACATTTATTCATGATCTGTAACGGTAACAAATACTATTGTTGTCATGTTAAGTGTCATGCGTAGAAGGAAAGATGAGAAGATTCTGGAAAATGACGCTAATTAACTTATAATAAAATAGTTTTTCCTTAGAGAACTTTCTACTTAATGTTTCCTTTTTTATTCTTCTAACATTTACTGGAAAAAATTACTGAACTGGCATTTTTGATTTTGTTTGCAGTGTCCTCTTCTGAACATTAGTTACTGCCCCGCATCAGAGTCTGTTTTGTCAGATGGGAAAGACTTGGTATGGGTGTTTTATTCTCTTTTGTTTTCTGTATCTTTTTGCTTTTCCTTTTGAAGATCTAAAGAGGGATCTTTCATATTTCTTATTCACTTGGATTTGCTTCTTTCTCATAGGTGGTTGTTGCTTACAATCCTCTGGGATGGAGTAGAGAGGAAGTAATACGAATTCCAGTAAGTCCTTCCATCATGACCTGATCTAGGCTTGAACTATTTACACCATTACTGTATCCATTATTTATGGTACTGGGTACGTATGTAAATAATGATCTGATGGCTAATTTAGTTTGTTCATTAGACAATATAAGACTGTCCTTTGAGGTACAAGAGGGTGAATAGGCTTTCGTTTTCCTGTTTTAGAAGATGCTAATAGTGACCTTTTGAAGGTAATTTGATTGTTGTGGCATCTTTTGTTGGTTATCTACTCCTTCTCTGCTTCTTTGATTGGCTGCCTAAATATTTTTATTGGTTTTTATTTTTCAACATATGCACTTTTGTTGGCCCTCTCTAAGTAGTCATGAGTCTGGTGTTATTCTCTCCTTCCATAAAAGGATGATCATTGTTGGAATTCACTCTTGATGTCAAATTTGCTAATGAGTGACATCTAAACTGTTGTGCTGAAGTCAGTCTAATTGGTTCCTAATTGTTTTATCATCATGATCCCCCATGCAGTTCTGTAACTTACTGTCAATTTTACTTGCATATGCTTTGTATTGAGCCTGAATTATTTTCAGCGATTCAGTAATCGCTGCACATGCATGCAAGGAGTCCTTGTTACATGTAAAGTTCATGCCACTCCTCTCAATATTGTTAGCATCTGGAAAGGCCTTATTGTTAATTTTTGGATTTGAGATGAATAATTATGTCCTTGGTAGTTTTGCTGTCAGTTGCTAATGAATACACATGATTTCTTGAGGCTCTGAACAAATTCAACTGCTGAATAAAGGCAGTTGTATTCCATCTTGAATCTTTTTGTCAAGTTCAGTGGATGAGATATGCATATACCATGCAACAGTATATCTGGAATTGGTTTAATGCATATAACTAACTTAGAAGTCAAACCTTCTGCAGGTTTCCTCTGAGAAAGTCACAGTTCATGATTCTAGTGGAGGACAAATTGAATCTCAACTATTGCCAATATCAAATGGAACTTTAAGCATAAGAAATAAATATGTCAAAGCATATTTAGGTCAATTCCCAAGTCAAACGCCCAAGTATTGGCTTGCATTTCCAGTATCTTTACCAGCCCTTGGTCTCAGCACTTACATTGTCTCAAATACAAATGGCACTGGTAGGTGTACTCTATTACTTCTTTACCTCAATAGATTTTTGTTATAAGAAAGACTACTAAATGATATTGCTAGAGTACTAACCAAGTGTTCTTTTTGAAATTGATTTTCACAAAAGGCCCTAGTTCGACAGTCTCACTTGTAAGCTCGTCAGTGAATAGTACAAGTAATACCATTGCCGTTGGTCAAGGAAATTTGAAGCTTCTTTATTCTACAGCTGAAGGCAAACTTACTCATTATGTCAATAACAGAAACCTGGTATGTATAGTTTAGAGACCTTTATATTCACTGCGAAATAAACTGTCTACCTATGACAGTTTCTTTTCATCCTTTGTCCCTTTCATCTGATCTTCTTCTCCAAATTACCGTCACTCTGGATAATGCACTATAATGTGGAAAATTTATGAATATAAAAATTTGCAAAATTTCTAACCCTTTTAATGGTTAATATATGAAGGTTATCACCTCAGTTGATCAATCATATGGCTATTATACTGGAAATGATGGAACTGACAAAGATCCACAGGTAGTCAAATCTTTGTAGTACCAGGATTTCATGTCGTTATACATGGGTGCTTGTGGAGTTTATTTCACTCATGGACTAATAGTTGTTCTAAATCTAGTTGCCTTGATAATGTACTTTTATTTGTTGAAGGCCTCTGGTGCATACATATTCCGCCCAAATGATACATTCTCAATACAATCTGGGTACCAGGTAGTTGCCTTGAATTAATAAGTGATCAACCACTTCTATTGTCAGCTGACGGGCTGTTAGTAATGTGCGGGAAACTTAGAGCATTTGAAAGCTTCTGGGATTGAATTTCTTTTGGCAGGTTCCATTAACTTTTGTCAGGGGACCATTACTGGATGAAGTGCATCAGCAGATTAACCAATGGATATCTCAGGTGGACACCTTCTGTCATTATGTTCTCCCATTTATATTTTAATCTAGCCCTACTATTGATTTCGTATCCAAAATAACTTTTGGCGTACCTCTAGTTTCCAGACATCAAGTATATTGACTGAAGTGTGCTACATAGCAACTTGGTTTGTTTGTATCATCAAGTTATTCTACTTCCAATAACAGGTTTCTACAACTTTCACAGGTTACCAGAGTCTATAAAGGAAAGGAGCATGTTGAAGTTGAGTTCAGTGTGAGTTATTTATTATCTTTTGTAATTACTTTGTTTTAAAATTCTGCATTCCTTTTGTTATGGTTTTTGTATGGCTTAAAGTTATCTATATTTTTCATTTGATAAGTTTCTGGACATAATATCAGATTGGGCCTATTCCTGTCAATGATGGAGTTGGGAAAGAGATCATAACACAAATTAAAACTGCCATGAAGACCAATAGAACATTCTACACTGGCTCTAATGGACGTGACTTCATTAAACGGGTACAAAAATAGCTACTGCCTAACATTATATAATTCTTAATTCACTTGGAATCATTCTCTTCTTTGTGTAATTTAATCTGTTAAATTCAGTATATACTCATTTCAGTATTATCTTCGTCTTGCCAGCCAGTATGACTGTTTGTTACTTCAGTACACATTGTTTTTGGAAGAATAGGTGGTAGATGACAGAAGCTTAACTTGTATCCTGTGGTTTGTAGATTCGAGACTTCAGGAAAGACTGGGACCTTCAAGTTTTCCAACCAATTGCTGGAAATTATTACCCTGTATGTTTGTTCTGTTCAGCTTCTTATTGTGGTCCATTTACTTATCTCAACATGTTGTAAATTATTCTTCTGTACACCCGAGTCTTAGAGGAGTCCTTACCATGCATTCTCATCCTTATACAACTGTATATTAGGGGTCACTTTTAAAGTGATCCATTTTGTTTGACTGTTTGGAAGTAGCTATAGGAAGTTACAATATTAAATACTGACCAAGTTTGCTTTCTTAATGCATGATGTTTAATACCATCATCTTCTTACGTAATATGAGGTAAACAGTAGAAAAATTGTCTTTGAGGACTTTCAGGAAGCAGTCTATGTTGTGTGTCAACCCTAGATGTCCATGATCCTAATTGACAACTGGCACTTACTGACATGAGCCTAGCCTTCGATAAACTGCACACTAACATAAGCTGGTCAATTTGGTTTAAATGACTAGCATCCTACCTATGCTGGTTTACTTCCTTTGTATGGTCAATTTTGGCTGACAAATTGCTTTGAGGCATATCCATCTTCTCTTCCATTTGATAATGCTCCCAAGCTTTAAATTAATTTTACAAGATTTCAATTTCTCAAAGTCCATTGTCCAAAAATTCTTACCATCCCCATTTTTAATTTCGTGTGCCATTGTATTAACCTATCCATTTAATACTTCTACTTGTAGATAAATCTTGGCGTTTATGTGGAAGACAACAATTCTGAGCTCTCAATTTTAGTTGATCGATCAGTTGGAGGATCAAGCCTAGTGGATGGTCAAGTAGAATTGATGCTCCATAGGTTTGTTATAATTCATATTTTTATTTATCATAATAAGCTTTTATCCTTTCTGATGCTTTTTCTCCACTGGACTGGTTTTGGTTGTGGTGATTGCTGGTAATGACTTCATGTTTGCAGGAGGCTGGTACATGATGATTTGAGGGGTGTTGGTGAGGTATTGAACGAGACAGTTTGTCTTTTGGATGAATGTGAAGGTTTAACTGTAAGCATTAATTACCAATCTGTATTTATAAGCTGAAATTGGATGCATTTTATTCCTATGGCTATTAGCTGCTTTAAGAATCTTTAAAATCTGTATATTCACTAAAATGCATTTTTTTCAGGTACAAGGAAATTTTTTTGTCAAAGTTGATCACTTGGGAGAAGGTGCTAAGTGGCGTCGAACATTTGGCCAAGAGATATACTCTCCAATTCTTTTAGCTTTTACGGAACAGGTGAGACAAAACCTGAAGTTGATTGATTTCACAAGGCTGCAATGCTTATTTGGTTAATGTTATATTTTGCAGAATGGAGGCAATTGGTTGAATTCCCATGTATCGAAGTTTTCAGGCATTGATCCATCCTATTCTTTACCTAAAAATGTTGCTGTGATAACTCTCCAGGTATGTGGAGAGATGTTGCAAGTGTCCCATAACTAGCTTTCTTTATCTCCTTCGACAGTAATGAATCATTAAGGCTATCAGCTATAGTTATTTCAAAAACTTCACTAAATGTTAACAAGAACATCAATGTAAAACTTTGAAACTTATCCTTGTTTGGCAGTCTGAAAGAGTTCAACTTTGCTTTGTCCATTTATCCCTGAAAATTGCAGGAACTTGAAAATGGAAAAGTACTTCTTCGGCTGGCTCACCTCTTCGAGGTTTTACCTTGCCCCTTGAGTCTCTTAACTAATCTTTTTTGTCCCCGTGTATCGGGATATATTACTTGGACTTCAATTCCATGATGGAGTAGGGAGCAAATTACTGAAAAATGCATTCCCTTTCCTTTTTATGTTTTCGTCTATGGGATTATCAAACTTGGTGGAATTTATTCTTTTCAGCTTTGCAGCGTGGGTTGTGTGTTTTTGATACTTTGTCTTCTCTTTGCTTTCAATAGGATAGAGCTATATGACGATTTAAAGAATGAGTGACATTTTGGTTGACAATACTTAAATTTATAAAAGAAGCTTGGATGCTGGAGAATCTGTGACATACTATAATGGACAAGTTCTTTTCGAAACAAAAGGCTGCTGGATAAAGTGTTGGTGTTTGGCAACAGGAAAAGACCAGCTTGTTTTAGCCTTGAAACTTATTCCATTATGATTATGATACTTCTATGCCTTCTGTTCTAAAGATCATCCAGATTTTTATTCAGTACTTTGGTTTTCTTTCTTTCTCCTCTGTTTGAGACCTTTTGCTTTTTCTTGATCATCTCCCCAGAGATCTTGTCAATATTTGCTAATTTATCTTTTTTCTCTGCAACTTTCAACTCTAGAGGGAGTTTTAGTTTATAACTTGGTTTAGTATTTGCCTATTGTGAAGTTCTTAAGTTTTGGGCTGATCTACATCCATGTAATTGCACATATAGATAACACTAACTAAAACTACTGATTTTTCTGTGCAATTTGGTGTGTGCAAAGATTGGGGAGGACAAGGACTATTCTGTGATGGCTAGTGTGGAACTGAGAAAACTATTTCCAAATAAGAAGGCAAGTTAGTAGGAATATTACATTTCTTTCATTGATTTAGAAGCATCCATTTTCTAGAATGTTTTTTTGTTTTCAGATAAGCAAAGTGACAGAGTTGAGTTTGTCAGCAAATCAAGAAAGAGCAGACATGGAGAAGAAAAGGTTAGCTTGGAAGGTAGCATACCCTGATAGAGAAGAGCATAAGGTAGTGAGAGGAAGAGCTGTCGACCCTGCAAAGCTAGTAGTGGAGCTGGCTCCAATGGAAATACGTACTTTCTTTGTAGACTTAGATTACCACAAGATGTTTAGTTCCTGAAAGTGGAAGCTACAGCACAACAATGTCAAGAAAGATATTGCCGTACCACCCTAAGCCTATAGTATAGTGTGAGAATAAATGATGCAGAAAGCACTTATTTCATTTTGTGTACACATATGATGGTGACAAAGCACTTATTTTCATTTTGTGTATGCATATGATGGGGATAATTGCTAAAGAGGTCTTAGTTTTCATCCTTCATAAAGAGTACATAATCTTTGAATGGTTTTAATTCCACTATTACAAGACATTTAATCTGACCCAACTTTGGGTGGAAGGAGGTGCATTTTTATCATTTTTCTTAAGATATTATCTGAAATGTTCTTGGGTAATATTAAATAGATGCCTTGAAAATAACATGTTTGTTTATAAAAATAATGGCTAATGTTATATTTGTACCTTGGTGGCAGTATAACTTTACTAATTTTTGATAAAAAAGAATGTTATAGATTGATCATCACCTAATGTTATAAAAGTTAAATTGGGAAGACTGATTATTATCATTATTTACATATATAAACATGTATAAATAATGCATAGCAAACAAGTGTAGCCATAAATAAAATATCACATTAAATAAAAATCCCTAAGTTTGCACATCAATATTATCAAAGGTTTTTCTATTACAAATCTATGAGTCACAAATTAGGCAAGTATATCAATCCTTCCTTACTAAGCAATATAATGGTAAGTAGAGATCAAATTTAACAAAGAAGCAAATATGGATTGGGAAACTTCACACTGTGACCTAACTTAAAAGGATAAATAATAAAAGGATTATTTTTATGAATTTTGAATAATAAAATATAAATAAAATCAATGATAAGATAATTTATCATTACTACTTCCTTTAGTAGTGCTTTTTTTTTTTAACTTTATGAATATATTAGCCTAGACTGAAAATATTTTCTAGACCGATAAGATATCTTAGACACCAAAACTACTCTCTCTTGAGCTACAACTATATACTCTCCAATTAATTAACCCATATCCCCACCATGAAGCAACACCTATTTTAATGTACTAAGATTTGTGAAATTCTGTAAAAAGTTACCCTAACATTAGGAAGATCATATAAATTTATCTCAAGTACCTTGTTGAACCCCGACTACCAAAGTCATTGTCCACTCATAAGTGGGCTCTTTTGAGGTGTTCGCAATTGAAACTATATCAAATTTAGGTACTGTTATGAATAAACCTACATTAAGGTCGATCAAAAAGTAATTCATAGAAATATGTCTCATATCATAAATGAATATGAAACAATACTGTCCCGAAGCATGTTTAAAATAACAAAATCAAAATTAAAAATTAAAAAAAATCAATAGATGAAATCTTAATTTTCAAAGATAACTAAATATATTGAGATGATGATTAGATCTTGATTCGACAATAAAAAATAACTTAGAATTGACTTTCTAATAGTTTTTGAAGCCTCCCAATAACTAAACCTAGCTTTAAGAAAAAAAAAATCTCTAATATTTATTTCTTCAAAAATTAGTTAAATTTCCTTTAAATTTAGGATTTTTATACTTATATACATTTTACTCTACCCAAGACACAGTTTTATGCATAATCATGGCCTAGACCGTAGTTCTCACTGTTTTCTTTAGGTGATAGACTTGGTCTCTAGCACAACCATGTTAGTAAATTGTGAATCTTATTCTAGGTGATGTCAATAACATGATCATGTCACTAAACTGCAGATTTTCCTATCTCTTTTAACTTGCATAAGTTTCATACATACCCATTGTTAAAGTTGTGTCACTTACTTTAGTTGATCCATCTAGAGCACAGGCTAGCATATGGGCATGGGGCAAATTATGTTTAACCAAGAACTTGGATTTTCTTAATGATTTTATTTAAAATGGTCTTCAGTTCTTGAACATCATCATCCCAAGGTTAAATTTGCATAATCAACTACAAATATGCCAAAAACTAAGTAAAACAAGGTAATCTAACATCAAAATCAAGAAAATTACTAAATAAAATGTCTACATTTTACATACACATAAAAAATCTATTAAGATTGTTTTAGAAATATGCTATACTAAAATGAATATATTCTTTTTTACCAAACATATTAATGTGAATTTTATGATTGAAGAGGATTTCATTTTACAAAGACATTCTCTTCGACAAAAATTAAATGAGAGCTTATCAAGTTAATTTTGGCCTACTTAAATTCTATGTGAAAAATGGTATAAAACAACCTTTAAACTTTCATTTCATGATATTATCTATCACTCTTTCCTGTTAGTTTCTCATTTGTAAATAGAAATCTTTAGTGAAAATTGATTTTAAAATATAAAAAATCAATTACGGTTTCATCTACTATAGATATTAAATCGTTTAGCATTCTTGTAAATATGAAAGCAACAGTTGAAAGGAAGAAATTCTAAGGTATTATCTAATGAAAATATTTATGCTCTATTGGTGATTGCTTCTCTGCAGTAACTTTTGATCTTTCTCAATTAGAAATGGATGTTAGATGTGTTCTTATACTCCCTTTAAGTAGGTGATTGCTAACCCTAATTAAAATTGAATTCTAGATTAAAAGAAAGTTGTTAGAGCTCTTAAAGCCCTAATTTCCATCACCTTTTATAATTCTTGTTCACCAAAGGCACAACCTATGACACATTTATGTATGTTTCTTCCAAATTATGACCTTAGGCACACTCGAATTAGGAAGTCGAGGAAAAGCAAGCAAATATGAATCATAATTATTAAAGAGATGACCATGAATAACTATGAATCATAATTAGGAAGGTCGAGGACAAACAAGCAAATAGGTATACGAAATATGGAAGTGTTATTGCATTGGTAGCTCAGGTGGGGGCTCTAGTGAAGAAACTTGATAGCCTGATTGTACCAACACAACTAGCTCAAGAATTATGTTGTGACTTGTACAAGGTGGACACAAGAGTAGTGAATGTCAAGTTAGAATTATAAGGTATGCTGGGCAAGTTAAAAAAGTTGAGTATATAAAGAGTTTTCAATGACAAAACAACCTTTACAAAAAAAACCTATAATTCATGGTAAAAAAATCACCTAAATCAACTAAAAAAACCTATAATTCACCTTAAAAAATCACCTAAATTTTTAAAAAAACCACCTGTGCTTAAATATCAACAATAACAATAATGAAAAAAGAAACCAATTCTATAAGAATTGATGAGAAAATTTCTATCATTGAGATACTTTAGTGGTTAATACGTAGCAATATGGTGCTTGATACTATAGAACATGTCAAAAGCAATCACTATGACCAATGATATGAAGGGAGAAGCTATAAGAGAAGATGTTGCTAAGGAGGATAACATGGTGAAGAAAGAAGTGGAAGCATACAACCCAAAATTCTTTACTCTAAAAGACTAAAGAAAGAGAAAATAGATGAGCGATTCAGTAAAATTTTGAAATCATTAAAACAAATTCATATTGAAATTTTATTTTTAAGGATCTTTCATAAAAACATAAGTGCGTTAAGTTCTAGAAGAAATTTTTAAAATGTGAAAGTTAGAGGAACTATTAATGGTTATGGTAAACAAGGAATGCTTAACTATCCTCCTAAATAAGTTGTCACCAAAATTGAAAGATGTAGAGACTTTCACTATCATTTGTATTATTAGTAGTTTATCTATTGATAAGGTGTTTCGTGATTTAAGTGTTATTCTTGAAATAGAAGAGGACATTGAGGTACCTTTACCTTAGGTAAACTCCATCCTTGTAATGAAAAAAGCAAGGATAAAAGAGACAAGGCATAAACGTAACCAATGCCAAGAAAAATTTGGGTGTTCTTCTACCCAAGATTATAAGTATAGGAATAGGGGTTATTACCACCCTAACTCTATTATGCTCATATATAGTTGAGCTACTTCATATTGATGTTTTCCACTAGGAAGCAATTAGTGCAGGCATGAATTTCTTGTCTATGTAAGTCACATCTAATCTAAATTGCCTTAAGTGGGTTAGAAGAAGTGGCTTTTAAGATGTTCAATTGTTTGGCTAAGTTTGTTGGTTCAACTTGTAGCTAACACTGAATCCATAACAAGCACTCCTTTTTAATATCTAAAGGTTATTTTATATTTACTTCTCTTTGACGTCCATAGATAGTTGTTGTTTTCCATCTTTTCTAACAAATCACATGCAACATCAACTGTTTTCCTCATTATTGAACCACCAAATGCTACATCTTAGGCAGGTTATGAAGTGGACAACTGCTTTGCAACTCTTTGAATCTCTCCCATTCTTCGTACAATGATTCCCTTGCTTTGTTGGAAATTGGATATCTCTTTTATGATTCTAGTAGTCTTTGCCAAGGGGAAATATTTTAGCCAAAAAGGTTTGCAACGGCTGCTTTGATGTTATGACATTCTTTGGGTTGAGAGAATTCAACTATGCCTTGGCTCAATCTTTAAGTGTAAACAAAAAGAGCCTAATTTTGGTTGCATCTTTCGATAGCCCATTGTATCAGAATTTATTACAAATCTCCAAAAACTTGGCCATATGAGCATTAGGATCCTCAATGGGCAGTCCATAAGTTGGATATTGGTTTGTAACATATCCAGAAGTGTCGGTTTAACTTCAAAATTGATTTTTTACACTGGTGGTTTTTATATTCCTTATTAGTTAGCATTGAACCATTGCCTCATGAAGTCCATAAAGGTTCTTTGTTGTTCTCCTTGATTTCTTTCCTCTACCATTATCCTTTCTGTTTTTTTAATGTTTCTTACTTTTTTAATCTCCTTCTCTTGCTTGGTAATGTCACAAACTTGCATGTTTTTTAGTTTGTTTGAACTCCTTATAAATCTTATGTGCATGCACCTATAATCACATAATAAAAGTGTTAAAATCCTTAAAACAAGGTAACTCAAATTGCAATAGATGCTTCAAAACAATCTTCGATAATGGAACTAAAAAAACCTTGTTCATGTTTTAAATGAAAAACTTTCTTTACTGTAAGTATAGAGATCATATCTTTTAACGTAATAAGTATCATCCCATAAAGATTGGAGTAGTCACTCAATAATTCTAGTAAATATTATTTAAGGTAAATAATAAGATAATTTATTAAGACTTAAACTAAAAATAAAGAATTGATAACTAACAATAAAATAAGTAACAGAGAATTGATTGATTGATTAATGATGAAAACTAGGAATTACTTCTATCCTTATTTGTTATCATTTCACGTTTCTGATTTAATACTAATTAACCTTAGATATCTAATAATTATAACTACCCTTTCTTAGGATCTAATCAAGTAATCCCAATTAAAATAGAAAGAAATTGAATTGTGATCTCTCCATATTTCAAAATTCTTCCTAACTATACAATTGGAATTGAAGCAATCCTATGGGTAACTAATACACAATTAATATATCTCTTCAATTACCTATTAATTTGATGTTTATAGGCCTATTAAGGTACCATCTCTCACTGTGCAACACAACATAAATAATCCAATGTAATCTCTCGATTTTAATTGACTATAAAGCAATAAACATCATAAGCATATTTCTTTAAATCAAGTATGTAAAGTTTAAAAAATAAGACAAGAGTAATTCCTAAAAGGAATTTAGTAATCTATAGATGTAACTATGTATGCAAATTGAATCATCATTAATATTCAATAACAGTAAGGAAATAATGAAAAGATAAGAGAATTGAATCTAAATGTCATCTCTTCTTTTCTTTGCACTAGAATTCTGTAGTTTTTGTTCTTCAAAATTTACTCTTTTTGATATCCCTTTTTATGTTTTTTAACTATAAATTGTTGTTTTTCTCTTCTTTTTTTATAATTTTTAGCCTTTTAAGGTTTTATATAGGATTTTATGTGTTTTTGTTATAAAAATAGCCTCTAATTTTCAAAATTATACCAAAAATACTCGCGACCTGAAAAACTCCTTGCACGATCATACATCCCATGTAGGATCATATACGGCGTTTCTCCAGCTCTCTATCATGATTATGCCGGAGGGCTCACCACTGTGCTCTTGCTCCATGCATGTTCATGCTAGATCTTATTTCTAACTCTTTCTTCAATTTTTCGTTTCTCCACTCATCATAAACAAATCAAACACCCCTTAAAATGTACAATTAAGATCAAATTCTTTCCTTAAACAATCAATCAAATAAAACATGCATAACACTAATAAGAACATAAATCTCAATCCTAAACATATGATTATCATCTAAGTAAGCAATAAAAACACACTCTAATACCTAGAAACCACACTATGATTCATACCTATCAACTAAGATAGCACGTATGCATCAATGCTAATATCCAAATCCTTGCCAATATTACTTACATACTTGGAAACAAGATGCAAGACAAGCAACAGATGATAAGGATTTGTCCATATTTTTGTCTAAAACATGGTTTACGTTCACTTAACAAAGTTATAACATCGATTTCAATTCCATTACAACATTTATTATCATTTTGTTTATAGCCAACTAAAATTACTCACCACAAGCATTAAATCCATTATGTACCTGCCTAGACAAACTCTAAGGACTACAATCTCAAGTAACAAATTTGATGAAAATTTTCTAAATAAACTATTAGAAATTCTTACCATAAGCTTATATAAAGGAGCCATATATCATAATAAAGTAAATTTGGAATCACCTATTATGTTAAATGTCACTATCAATAAGTACATTTTAACCTAAAATGTAAATGTTAATAATATTCGATAGCATATGTATAACCATTAGATTTATCATAACATAATGACTATGCTACCTTATTCTTGAGTTGGCTTTCCTGTGGAGGCACTTACCATGTATAAATTTAAACGTTAGAGTTATTCTACGAGATATAGATTCCTTCCTAGATGTCACCAACTTTATTCATGTAACATTATCATTGCTTGCCTCTAGTTTACTTTGTATAAATATTTAAATTACAAAGTTAAATTTTATTTAAAATATAATCCAAAACTATCTAAAGGTTATTCAATATATACCATTATCTTGAACTCTTTATATTTAGTCTATTAAAATGTTACCATAAATTTTCCACTTAGCTTATTTGTCTAATACAATAATTTGCCTAATTTCTTTTGCAACTTGTATTAACGAAATATGGCCTAAAAGGAACCTACGCAGGTTCCAGGATATGAATAGAAGTCACAATAGATTTTAAGTTTGTTTATACTAAGGTCAAATAACAAATAATCTCCTCAAGATTTATTAAGGAATGCTCATCTAAACTAGCAATCTTATGGAGAATATAGTAAAGTATGCAAGCCAAATGTACCATGGAGAAAGCATCAGATGGGAGACTTATCGTAAGGTGATAGAGGGCTAAGCAGACACAAAGCTGGGTTTTAACTAAGAGCCCATCTGTTTTTGAGACTATTAACTGATGGACTAGTGAAGAAAGAGATATGAGAAAAAGCAAGAGAAAGTTGGAAATCATCACTTTGAAGAATTTGTCAAATTTACCTGATCTGAGATTCTCCTCTATGAATCACTCATGCATGTCCCCCTCGAGGTTGACGATCTCCAGGATCTTCCAACCCTAATCAGGTAAAACAAGACAAAATGGTCAAAACATTGGGGATTTCTTATCTTCTTTTACATAACGATGTAGGTTAAAAAGTTTAAACTTCAAATGTTATCGTGTTTAGAGACCTTGATGGTTTGTTACACACTATCGTTTTTCTGTATTGAATCTTGGTGTTTTGTAGAGGTGTTGTCATATGACTTTTTGGTATCGGAGAGTTTTAAAGTCCTCCAAATGTTGTTATCCTCTTTTCTTTTTATTATTGTTAATCAGTTTAATTTTTTAAAAAATTATATTTAGTTTTCTGTACTCCTATTTTGAAACCTTGCCAACATCTAACATCTTATTATAACTACATATTTGATTATATTTTATAGTTTTGTTGTATATTTAGTACTTAACTCTCTCTAAATGCATTTGTAGGTTATATTTTCCTTTATAGACCAAATGGACAATAATTCAGACGAAAACGTGGTATAAAAAGAAGATTTGAAGCAACTAAGAACCTACATGACTGTGTACAGTGACAATGTAAGTCTCTGTAAATGTGTGAAGAATGAAGAATTTGAGTTTTAATAGTGTGAAGTTACACACCCATGTATCTTGAGATATATGACTGCTTATGTTGCTCGTGAAAGTCTTTGTGCCCATGTGAAATCATAAATTCAAATTTTTTTAAAATATACTGGGTCTCCTCCACACCCATGTAAATGATGTTGGATCGCGTACGGTCCGAGTATTCACAATACACTGCGGAAAAGACCATACAACAACATGATGTATAATAAAAAATACCATGGATGTACGAAAATACCTTATTGCCGTGGATAGGTTACTTCTTTTTTAGATTCCAAGACACTGCAAAAGCGAATGCCCTCTACCGGTATTCACACGAGTATGCACGATCCGAGTTGCGGCTGTGGTGTGCTAGCACGTCCTGAAACTCTTTCCGAACGTTGCACGATTTTCCTCTCAGATGGTGGCTAGGATTTCGTGACAATTGTGTCTCTTATACCTAATGAGACCTAAGCTTCTCTATTTACAGAGAAACCTTAATCCCATTGATGCCCCAATAAGTTTCGGCCCATTATATCTCATATAATAAAAGCCCGACAACTTAATTCAATCTAGCCCAATAAATAT
>JANPWT010000006.1:26636518-26653441 GCA_024678245.1 Erythroxylum densum
GGACTTTATCATATACATCTAAACATGTACAAGATAAAGAATGCCTTTAAATAATTTGTCACTAAACTATAACCAAATCGATTGGCTGTAGGGCACAGAAAGGACTTATGAAAGCATTGGTTCTCCTTAAAGACGGTTTTGGCTGGAGGTTAGGAGATGGGACAGACATCAATTTTTAGCATGATAAATGGCTCTTTAAAGGACACCTTGGTTCAGTTGTTGGGCAAGTCCCGGCCCATCTCAGTGATCTTCGTATTGGTGACCTCCTCTCCCCATCCACAAGGTGGGATTTGTCTCCTATTGCGGGCATTGTTCCCTCGGAATATTGTGATCGAATCCTGGCGATACCTCATCCTCTTACACATCAGGGTCAAGACGACATTATCTGGTATGGTAGCATCAAGGGTATGTATACCTCTAGAGGCGGATATGACGTTATCACGAATGTTCCATCTTTGGATGGACTGACTGGTTAGAGATGGATTTGGAAACTTCAAGCAGCCCAAAAGCATAAGGTATTCTTGTGGCTAGCGGCATGGAATCGACTCCTCACTAATAAAGTTAGACACAAGAGGGGCCTATGCTTTTCTTCTCTCTATGGGCGGTGTGGTACCAGTACCGAAAGTGTTCTCCACTTATTGCGGGAATGCACTCACGCCAAATGTATTTGGGCAACAACTATGGCACAACAAAACGACTACTTTTATCGGGAGCAAAATATCTTTCTTTAGCTTAAAAACAATTGTGTGCAACATGGCCATGATGCTCATCGTACTTGGTGCTTTTTGAGCACCTTTTGGGTAATTTGGCACACAAGGAACAAGTGTGTGATTGAAGGAGAGCAAATCAATTGTCATGAACAACTTAGCCAGGTAAATGCATTGTTTCGGGACTATATCGATACTTTTGGTGTCCACTATAGTGGGATGCCTCAACAACATGTCTCGCTCCTTGTAGCTCCTGATCAATGGCTGAAACTTAATGTGGATGGGAGCGTAAATAGCAGTTCTGAACAGACGGGTATTGGTGGACTGATTTGAGATAGTCATGGTAACTGTTAGCGGATTTTTCTTGCCGTATTGGGATCACCACTAGCATGGTGGCTAAACTCTTAGCTCTCAGATATAGTCTCGCTTTTGCGAGCGGTTTTCATTGTTATGGCCTTATGGTGGAATCTGATTCAATGGAGGCGTTGCGTTGCTTAGAAATTTCTCCTGATATCCTAGTATTTCATCCCCTTACTAATATGATATATGACATCCCTTCCTATCTTGGCGGGGCTTTACAACATATAATTGTTTATGTTTAACGTGAAAGAAACTAATGCGCCGATTTGTTAACTTTTTTGGGTTCGAGTAGTGTGCATGGGGAGTTTGTTTGGCCCACACCTCCTCCTGGCCTGCGTGAGCATTTGCGCGCTGATGCTCTCATCAAGGGGTTACCTTTTGTCGTATTTAGAGCTTCTTTTTAGCGCTCCTACTGTACAAAAAAAAAAGGTTCCGTAGTAGTAGTGTGTAACGTAACTGAATCGGGCGGGTCTCCAAAAGTCCAAACACGGATCATAAGACCCGACTAAAAAGAGGGTTAAATGTCAAAAAACTCCAACAATAAGTCCTTGGACTGATGAGGCGATTGGAGGGTATAAGCGGAAACGAAAATTTTGATCGTTTAATGGAGCTCGAGGGACTGGTCTTCTAGACGGGATCAGACCTGAGCTTGAAAGCGAAGAAGAAAAACAAAATTAGTGATTTTGTGGAATTTTCATGTCCATCTTGCCTACACAGACCCAAGGTTCTACATCGTCGTCTTCTGTTGGTTGTATTTCTGGTAACCCTAGTTTCCCCAATTATGGAACCTCTCCCTCCCGTCAATTCCAAGCAGTGCAATCCTCTCCTTCTCAATGGCCGCCACACAGCCCTACTGCAGGTTCTTTTCTTTTTCTTGTTTTTTCTCGGTGTTGATTGATTCTACTTTGTTGGAGTGCGTTGTTTGATCCATTTTAGGCTTTTGCTGGCTCGTTTTTATTTTTATCGATGGATATTGTGGGTATGGTCACTCTTCGTGTGTATACTGTTTCTATACGATGTGGATAGTGTTAATTCATATATTGTGGCTTATATGGCTTTCGTATTCTCTTTTGATGAGGATGAATGCTTGTTGACATGTTTGGTGTGAAAAGATCTATTCTTTTACGTTTGGGAAGTTTTGATAGTGTGTTTATATGGCAGAGTCTTTGGCTCCAGCTGCAGAAGATCATTGTGGGGCTTCCGAAAAGGTACTGCAAATTTTCTTTTTGTTTAGTTTTTGGGTGCTTATTTAGTTATTATCCTATCATTAGAATGGGTATACTTGCATCTTGTTTTGTTTATACACGATCTGGGTTAAGATATTCTTTTGTTAACTAGTTGACATTAATATTGGCACTTTGCGGGATTAATGGTTGGCTATGAATCTGACAATGGGACTTAGGTGCTGTCTTTTGTTTTTCCGTTCAGGTGACCAAGCTAGGGACACCAAAAGATAAAAGTTTCTTCCACCTAGAAAAAGACATGCAATCTGTGTCTTACTCAGCTGGTCAAGGGGTTGGATCTGCTCAATCAAAGGGGAAAATGCCAGAAATGATTGCTACCCCTGACAGTCAACAGACTGCTGGCTCTATTAATTCTCACGGAAGTGGTTCACATTCGGCAGGAAAAAGAGCTCAAATGATGAACGCTAATCATCTGCTGAATTTCCATTTTGACCCAATTGAGCGCCCTCAGTCAAGGGCTCCTCCTCCGCCACGACGTTATCGGAAGATTAAGCCCTATAACAAGGATTTATTTCTTCAGGCTAATTACAAGTTTGTTGTGTTAGACACTGGAGATCACACTCCGGAATCATTGGATCCAGATAAAATGCTTAGATGGGAGGATATAGTTTGTGTGAACTATTCCACTCCATTTCCAGTGCAATGTCCAATTTGTTTGGAGTATCCTCTATGCCCTCAAATAACTTCATGTGGCCATATCTTCTGTTTTCCCTGCATCCTTCAGTATTTGTTAATGGGTGAGACAGATCATAAATGTGAGTGCTTCAAAAGATGCCCATTATGCTTTGTCATGATAAGTCAAAAGGATTTGTACACCATCAATATTGAGAATGTTAAGCAGTATAATGTTGATGATACCATGGAATTCTTGCTTTTAACCCGACAAAAGGATTCATTCAGTCTATCGCAGAGAAATAAACATAAGACAGATATTATGACAAGTTACGGTGGTGATGTCTATGATCCCTTCTCTAAGTTTACTTTTACGTCAGACGTGGAACTGTCTGTCAGAAAAGCTAGGTCTGATTTGGATAGTTGGTTAGCCAAAGCAGATTCAGGACTTGTGGATGACTTGGGAAAACTCCCCTATGTTTGTGTGGCAATGGAACTATTAGAGCAGAAAAAGAAGTGCTGGAATGAGCAAAAGACACAAGACAGTGGCAGAAATGGTAAACAGACTACAAAGAGAGGATCTCAAGGGAATTTGTCAACTGAAAATGCAACTAATATTTATGGTGATGTGCATAGTTCCCAATGTACAACACCTTCTATCAAGATCAATTACCAACATAAACCATCAGATAATGTAACCAGTGATGTCACTGGGTCTTTTGATGACCAAGATGCAAATTCATCATCCTCATATGATGAAAGCAAGAGCTTGCAGAGACTCTCAAATGGTTTTGAAGATGTAAATGTCAATGATTCATACAATTTCTACCAGGTCAGTGCTACTAAGAAATGTTTTATTTAGTTGTTGCTGCTTATTAATGGTTACAAACCGATACTTACTTAAAGTCCAGGTGACCATGTTTATCTGTCTTTATGTAATGGGGCTTCAGTTCTTATATTGAGTCAGGCTGCTATTGTTGGTTTTGCCATATCAGTTGTTATGATATACTTCCTGTCTTTTTATAACTTATTTTATTTGTAATATAGCCTGGGCTTTATGATGCTTTGCAATATTTTCATTAACGATTGGACGACACTTTACTATATTAGGTCATGTATCTATAGAACACAATTTTTGTATGTATGTGATTTGCCCTTGGCTTGACATGTTATCCCCAAAGGAAGATGTGAATAAGATATGCAAGACTCCTATACAATTTTTTTTTCCTAGGTGATATTTGCCATGAACATCTTACATCCTGGGAATCAAGGATAATTAATCAATATATTGTTGCAAGTAATTTGAGGTGATGTATTGTAGTTGATTGACTACCTCTCTTTTTACTGTTTTCACTTCAGAATTGTTCAAAGTTGTTTCCTTCTTGTTTAGGAACTTTGTTATTTTAGACAATAGAGGAATGGAGATCATCTTGTATAGGAGAACCTTTGTGGTCTTCAATATAAGTCATAATTAACAAATTATTAACAAGATAGAATACATCAATGCCTTTCATTTTATCTCTAAATCTATCCTTCTTGTGATGTGGATGAGAAATAGAATTTTCATATTTATTAAGTTTTCATATTGCGGAACTTTGGACTGGGTGTGATGATGATGATGATTATTATTAAGTTTTCATATCTGTAACATGATAGGCATGTATCTGTTGAATATTATACATGCTTGACCTTAATTGCTCTTCCTAATTGCGCTCTTCCTAATTGCGTGTCTTAAAGCTTTTAATCTGGATAAGTTAATGGCATCTTACTTTATTTTCTGCCTCCCATTTTGACTATGAGATTCTGTATTTTCTGTTCAGTGCTTCATTCTCTTTGGAAATCTGTTGTTAAAAGGGTGGAAATGAGGTTATCTCATTTTTCTAAACTTCCATATGGCATAACAATAATGGCTCTCAATTTTGTTGCTTCACTGGCTTGTTAACAACTTACCTTCCTTTACTTATCAGATTCATAGTGTATCTTAGCGTATGAGATATTGTTAGCCAACCATTCATTCTTTAGGTGATTGCAGCTGCCTAAATTCAGTAAATGGTAAGAGTTCTGATGCCTAAGTGAAAATGAAATGAAATGTATGTTTAAAAAAGATAACTATTTCGTGTTTTTGGAAAGTAGCAGCTGGAGAATCAAAACTTTTAATTCAAACAAAAATAAGCAGTATTATCTCCAAAAGAGCAATTTAATTTCTATTCACTGTTATTTGTTAAGAAAACAGTTATTGCATTTGTCAACTAGACATATATAAAATTGTATAAAATTCTAATTCTCGTGAACTTGGAATTAGAATTCCAAATATTGAAATTGCAACAAACTGTAGTAATTTAGTGAAAATTGGGTTGTTCAAAATTAGGATTATTTGCTCCTATCCCAGAATTTGAGTTCTATTAAAAATAACTATGGGTTAATTCCTTGGAATTCAGTGAGGAATTATAGTTTCAATGTTGTGTCAAGACAAACAATAGAGCAAGTCCGAGGATCCCAAATGCTACATGATAGTAAAATTTTAGCGTGGATCCAAACAGACCCCAACTAAATTCAACTTCAACTTGCATAAAATGTTTTATCTATTCTTTCAAGTTTTTTATGTGCCTAGGATAGTAATAGCCCCTTTAAGCTCTACTGCAGAACATTAATAGTTGTTGCTTTATTCTCACTTTGTTTTGTTTCTGTTTCAGGCATTTGATGGCCAGCATCTCATTCTTCATCCATTGAACATGAAATGTCTTTTACATCATTACGGGAACTATGATATGCTTCCACCCAGGTATGGCGATCTTCCACATATGGTAAATAATAAAGATATTTGGTACTTATAATTCAAGCAGCTATGATGTGCTCAAATTTTCTAAATACTGGCTATGCATATTTTTCTGCATCTCCTAGAATATATGGGAATTGTTTTGTCATATCAGCTCTACTTGCATGGTTTTTGTTGATAGGCTACACTCGAGTTTTTGGTTTGTAGATACCTTGACAAACACTCAAGGCCATAACTGTTTCAAGTTTTGAATGTCTATTTTGTTTTATAATGCAGCTGTGGCTTAATCATTGTGACAAGTTTCTTCATGTAATGAGTGACCTGAAGATAAATGCTTTTCTATTAAAATGACAAATTGATACTCTTAAGTATAGTGAAGATAGGTTGTCTGAGGTTATTAATGATCTTTTGAACATTGATTTGCTATAGTAATCTGTCGTACAAAAAATTCATTATCGGGGATTTCACTTTCAATTAACGAGATATTATAAATTTCAGAATAAGTGGAAAAATTCTGCAATTTGAGTCAGTGACTCAGTCAGAGACCACAAGACGGCGCTATCGATTTTTAAGTCATTTTTCCTTGACAACAACATTTCAGGTACCTTACACCATTGGTTTTTCTATGCTTATCCCATTTTCTTGATGACTGCAATCCACAATATCTCTTTCTATCAGCTATGCGAAATTGATTTGAGTGAGTTGCTACCTCCCAATGCCCTGCTTCCTTTCATGGATGAAATCAAAAAGCGGGAAAGGCAAAGGAAACAAATTGCCAAGAAGGTGTGCATACTTCTACATTATTGTAATATGCCATATTTGTTGCAAAATTGGTCTGCTGAAAGGAACCATTTAAAATATGCTGGGCACCCATTTGGTTCATTCGAAAGATTTTTAATAGTTGTTTTTTCCCCTTTCTATTTTGTTTTGCACATAGAAATTGGAAGTTCACTCTCCTTGTGAAGGAAAGAGGAAAAGGAAAGTTTTCATGTGCAAGCATTATATAGATATCCATAAAGTTTTCATGTGCAAGCATAATATACATGTGCATACTCTTAGAATTATATCTTATTTTGAAATCTAGGAACAGAGGGAGAAGATTAAGGCCGAAGTAGCTGCTGCAGATTCTCTGCCCATTTTATCAAGCTTTGGACATTCCTTCCATGACCACTCCCCAAATTTCACCATGGATGACTTTGAAGGTACTCTTGTTTTCCCTACGTGTTGACTGGATTTTGCTGGAGTTGAGACGTGTAGACCATTTTTTTTGCGTGACAATACCTCTTTCAACCCTCATAGTTACTAGTTGCATCAAGTTACCTAATTCAGCACATATTTCTAAGGTTAATGGATTGCTACACCTTATTGTTTAAGCTGTTATATTTGGAGGTGATGTACGACAAAAAGAGGACATTCTAACAATTCGATGAGACATGTATGAGCTATAGATGTAAGGCTGCTAGAATTTGCAATGTTTGCTGGAATTTGAGTTTCAGCTCTGTAGTTTCAATATAGGTTGCTAAATTTTCAGGTTTGGGTTGCTGAAAATTCAGATTAGCAATTTAGGAAATTTTAGTAAAGAGAACAAAGTGTATCTCTAGGAAACATCCCCTTAGAGTTTGTATCAAGAACTAGGAATCATCCCTAAGAATTAAAACAATTAAAACTATTGAACTCACACTAATAGGTTTCTAGAAATCACTTCTAGAGTTTGGGACTCACTACTAAATATTTAAGAACCACTCTTAGAGAGAAAATTTAGATTGTTGAAAATAAGTCTATTTTTCTTATTCATTGAATGTTGAAAACATAATATGTGTATGGAGAGAGTCTTGAGACCCTAATCCTATTGGAGTAGGAAAACCCACTAAACTTTTAAATACGACTGTAATACTGTTTAATAAGTTTTCATATTTTTCCTTAATAGACTTAGACCTGGAACTATTAGGACAAATTAAAACAGAAATAATTTCCTTTTCTAGTAAGGAAAGGTAAACTAATAACTTTCTTTTTCATTTTGCATCAGAAAGTCTTAAAGAGGACAAGTTGAGAGAAACTATGCAGAAAATACTACCATTTTGAACTTTCTTGGGAAGCTTGACTTATGGGAAAATTATTCTATGATAGTATTTTTTTTGGTCTCATCTTTTGTATCTAATTACTAAACTTTTGGTCCTTGCCTTTTTGTCATAGCATTTGAGAATTGAAGCTTGAGAAGGTATATGAGTATTTTGAAACTGGAATAACTGGAGCAGTTCGATTGAAACTCTCCCTTAATCTGAGCTAACACTGTTGAAATCTGTGAATTTGGTGATCTGGATTGTTGTAGTGAATATTGGAAGACTACACTTGTTTATCAATTATAATATTTGGTAAAGTTATACCAGTGTCAGTAATTTCAAAATACCCATTGCAATGTGTTAACTTTGTTCTAATACATCTTTCATGTGCAGCCCTGGGAAATTCTGTTTCAATGTCGTCCAGCCCCCCAGTTGGTGGGGATGATAGGATACTCTTCGCAAATGTTGCGAGACTTGGTTTTGCTGCAGGACATGATTCTCCAGCCCTGAGAATTGAGGAAACAAATTCCTTAACCAACAACAGTGCAACAAGCTGTCCCTCTGGCTTAACTGGTAATTCTATATGTAAATGCTTCTGAAATCATCTCTCCCCAAAGAATAGATGAAGGATGGAATAGCAAACAAACAAAAGTAACAGCCTTAATTTTTTTTATGCCTTATTTATTTTGTTCTGATCATTTTCTTATACTCTTTCAGGTCCTAGAAATTCAGGCTTCCCCTCGTTTGCCAACATAATATCCCGGGAAAAATCTGGGGAAAACATGGAGGTTCCCAAGGTCAGTGACGCTGGAAAGAAAGGAAAAAAGACAAACCGAGTTCTTTTGTCAACTGCTGGTGCTCGGCGCTACTAAAACTAAGTTTTCATCTATGATCTGTCGTCTGCTTCGTGATGAACTGTGTGAATAGAAGCTAATTGTATATTATCAACTTATGAGCACTTGTAAATGGAACCAAATGGAGACATGACAAACACCACCTGCCTCTGTTACTCAAGGCAGCGGATTTGGTTATTTTCCGTTCGCCTTACATTTGAGAACATCTAGGGAATTAAGCAGCGCTTGCGCTATTTCCCAAGTTTAATTTGGCACGTCCTTTAACTTAGTAAGTCGACAGAAGTGATGTGCCAACCATTTTCAATGTCCGATATCACGTAAATACCCCTTTGTGTTTTTTTAATCATGCTTGTGTGGCTCATTAGCTATCTCACACTTACCGTCTGGTATACTGTTACACGGTAAAACGATGCAGCTTTGATTTGGAAGATCACGTGGCAGCATGCATAAGTGAGTCACGTAAACTAACAATTGTATCAAATTGTTCTTATAAAATGGAACAGTTTGTATCAAATTTCTGTTAGCATATCAGAGTAATCAACATCTCATACGGCAACTGATAGATTGTATATTATGTATTTTAATAAGAGGTAGAACCTAGGTCAACTCTGCACGCACATGCTACCTGCTTGTGTAGTGGACTGGACCTCTGTTAACTCCATGCACTCACTTCAGATAAGTTGAGTTGTTTCTTATCCTTTTTTTTTTTTTGCTGAATTTGTTTATTCTTCTAATAGAGAGTTAATCTTTGACTGGATCTTGGCTCGTTTCTATCTCTTTCAGTTTTCAAACATTGTAAACACTCTCCAAAACCATTGGTTATGTATCTTGGGTTTTCTAACTTTTCTTTTTGTACACAGAGATTTATTCACTACACTTTTTGCAAAACAAAATAACATTTTTTCTCTTGGTGACAGATTTATGCGAGTTCCAAGTCCTTGATCTCAAATGCACAAATTTGTGGACTAATTGTGTTAACCTTGAGAAGTATACAACAACATTGATTGCACCATGATTGTGCCAAATTTTGCTTTCAAGGCTGTGACTATATCATAAACAATTATTCGATAAGTTTTATTCTCTACTATAGCTTTATTTTCCTTAAATTTTGAAAGCAAAATTTCTCAGTAGAAATATACAATGGGCATATCATTGAATAAAGTCTTACTGACCTCTTTAAATTAGAACTATTGGAAGGAGCCAATAACAAAAGTTGGTAGTCCCAAAAATTACTTTTTTTTTTGGAACATTTAGAAGTAGATTATGTGTTATTCACCGATATTCAATTTATGAAAGCCACGAACTCTAAAACTCCTACCACACCTGCTGAAGAAGAAGCTAGGATAAAGTATGAAAAGGATAATAAAACAATCGAAGGACATATACTAAACCGTATGAACAACTCTCGATTTGTTCCCTTTGTGAATAAAAAATTTGTCAAGGTTATTTGGGATGCCTTAGAGAAGACGTATGAGGCAGATGATTATGGAAAATTAAAAAATGTAGTGGGTAAATGGTTGCAATTTCAAATGGTGGATGACAAACTAGGGATAAAGCAAGTTCATGAATACGATAACCTGGTGGTTGATATATTAAGTGATGGCATGAAGATGTGTGAGATACTATAAGCAAATGTAATGTTAGATAAGTTTCCATGATCCTAGAGTAATTACAAAAATCAATTGAAGCACAAGAAGAAAGACATGGATCTCCAAGCTCATTAGTCATATGAGAACTAACGAGCCTAATCACATTAAAGATAAGCTCAATTAAGTTTCTTCTATTTCTATTAAAGTTAAATTAGTTGAGTCTTCTTTTGGTACTTTTAAGGACAAGTTCAAAGGTAAGGGCAAGAAGAACTAAAAGAATAGCCAATAGAAAAGGCAAAACCAATTCAAGAAGGGTGATGGAGGAATCAGAAGAACAAGGTGACCTGTTATGTCTATGGAAAACTAGGCTATAAGGCATATCCATGCCATCCTTGTAAAGGCCAACAACAATGTGCACTGGAAGTCATTCTTGCTAAAAAAGATGAAATTATAGTTGTTGTAGTTAGAGGCTAACCTGATGGAGAACAAAATTGTCTGGGTGTTGGATACCTATGCTTCGAAGCATCTTTTCATCAACAAAGAGTTGTTCCACTAGTTTGAAGATGCTGCAGATGGAGAATGCCTCTTCTTGAGAAACACCACAACTACTAGAGTGCTTCGTAAAGGAAAGATCTTCCTTAAAATTACTTCTGGAAAAATTTTAACTTTGAATGATGTCTTATATGTCTCCTCCCTATGTACGAACTTAGTTTATCGTAGTTTGCTTAATAGGGCAAGACAAAAAATTGTTTTTGAGATTGGTAAGGTTGTAATTACTAGAAATGGGGAATTTGTGGGAAAGGGGTCCTTAACTAACAAACACTTTATACTTAACATTGTTTCTTTTGCTTAGAAACATGAATTTGATAAATGTTATGGATAATGACTTTTTGAAGTGCTCTATGTGTTAGTCTAGAAGCAAAGTTTGCTAAAAAAATCATTTAAACCTATAACAATTAGATGCACTAAGTTATTTGAGTTGATACATACCAATTTGGTTGATTTAAGAATTTTGTTAGTAAAGGTGGAAAAAATATTTAATTTTTATTCATGATTATTTGAGATACACTAAGGTTTAACTATAAGATCTAAAGATGAGGCCAAAGAGATGTTCTTCAAATTCAAAGTAAAAGTAAAAATCCAATTAGACAGGAAAATCAAGAAACTTAGTTTGAAGAGGGGTGGAGAATATAACACTAAGTTTTTAAAGGATTTTATGAAAAGAATGGTATGATACATGAATCTACTGTTTGTTATGCATTATAACAAAATGGTGTAGCTAAGTGAAAGAATCGAATGCTGAAGAAAATGATAAATGTTATGCTGTTGAGTTTTGGTATGTCTAACAATAAGGGGTGGTAATTTCTACATTCTATATTCTTAATAGGATTCCCCATTAAAAGTTAGTCAAAGCCCCTTATAAGCTACGAAAAGGATATGGTCCTAACCTTAATTACTTGAAAGTGTGGAGGTATCTAGCCAAAGTTGACTTTCTAGACTTTAGAAAGACAAATATTAGGCCTAAGACCTTTGATTGTGTGCTTATTGGTTATGCTCAAAATAGTGTTACATATAGACTCATTTCTTTGAGTGATAATTCTATTTGTGAATCTAGAGATTCAAATTTTTTTGAATATGTCTTTCCATTAAAGAAAAATGATGATAGTAATGTTACCAATCCTTATAATGTTATTTATGTGCCTTTGTATGTTCCTAGTTCTACTTCTATTTCAAATGAATATATAAATGAACCTAGGAAGACTAAGAGGCAAAGAATTCAAAGAAGTTTTGGACCAAATTTTATTATTGCCTTATTATTTGAAAATTATGATCTTGTTAGAATAAATGAAGATATTGTTTCGATCTTTTTAATTGAGGATGATCTTTAGACATATGCAGAAGTATTGACTTCTATTGATGCTAATTTTTGGAAAGAAGCCATTAAAAGTGAGCTTGATTTGATAATTAAAAACCATACTTGGATCTTAGTTGATTTGTCTAAGGGTTGTAAACTAATTAAATGCAAATGGATCTTTAGAAAGAAAATGAGGCCTAATGTAACTATTGAAATATTTAAAGATAGATTGATTGTTATAGGTTATAATCAAAAGAAAGGCATCTTCTATTTTGAGACATACTTTATGTGACCAAAATTAATATTACTAGAACTCTAGTTGCCCTTGCTCCCATTGCGGGGCCAGTGGTGTCTTGGGCTCCCAAAAATTTTAAAAAATTTTAAAAAATTAAATATTTGGACCCTTCTATTTTAAATTTTTAGCTCCGTCATTGTTCATCATGAATTATACTAGACCTAACATAGCTTATGTTGTTAGTAGATTGAGACATTATATTCCTAACCCAAGTAGTGACCATTGGAATGCACCTTATTGTTTGTTCAAATATCTTAAAGGAACTATAAATAGGTTTTTGCAATTTAGTAAAGTTTTTGTAGTGCTAGAAGGATTATGCGATGTAAATTGGGTGTCGGACAATAATAAAGTTAGCTTTACTAGTGGTTATGTCCTTTCTTTGGGTAGAGGTGGTATTCATTGGAATCTAAGAAACAAACATTTATAGTGCACTCCACTATGGAATCCAAATTCATTGCTCTTACGTTGGCAGGTCAAAAATCTATATGGTTAAGGAACTTGTTGGCAGATATGCCATTATGCGGGAAGCTAAATGTACCAATTTCTTTGCATTGTGATTCGTAAGTAGCCATTGGGATAACAACAAGTAGTGTATATAATGTCAAAAGAAGACACATCCACATTAGACATAATGCAGTCAAACAACTCATAAAAATGAATTAATTTCTTTGGAATATGTGAGATATAAGATGAACTTGAAAAACCCTCTCACTAAAGGATTAACAAGGAAAGTACTTCTTTAATCGTAAAGAGGGATGAGTCTTAAGCCTATGGATTAAGAGAGTATATTGGATACCATATTATGGTCAAATGAAGCATATGAGTTCTCAATATACACAACATTCCCATCTCTATAGTGTGTAGTTGTGCTTGACGTGAGGTTGAGCCAAAGCTCTTAATGGTAGTCTTAGAAAGGCGAACTTGATAGATTCACTGCCTAATTTTTATAAGGTCCATTGCCCATTATAGTGATCCTAATGTGATTTCCTTGATAGATATGATTTTGCAGTGGTTGAACCATTTTGGCTCTTAATAGTTTCATAACCCTTAATAAGCAACCTGTAGGGTGATAAACTTAGAGAAACCACCCACTTGAGTATGAAGGTAGGGCCACTTTTATGAAAGCATTGGTTGTCTTTCTAGAGAACTCATGAGAACCCAAGGTATGCACATGGCTATAAAAAGCACTTGTTGTGATTTATATTATTTTCATCACAAAATTTGCAAAAATTAACGATATAATATCTGTCATGAGGTTCTCATCCCGAGTCTATAAATTTTAAGAGAAATTCACTGTATTAACTAATTTGTTTCCTTACATCGCTACATATCAATTCAATAGAAAGATAGTGGTGCTTAATTACATAACCCTTCCTTTGCCTAAAAAATTCAAAGTTAACAAGCCATTTAGTAGGGGATTGTTGGATAAATGTTCTCCTCTACTTATTTACCAAATGTGTTATATTTTTGTCCAACATTGGTGGGATAAATTTTTTTTGTATTGAAAGGAGTGTTTGCCGAGGCTTAAGTAGCTTGTCCATTAGTAATTTAGTAAGAGGCTAGACTTGGGCTAACTCTACATGCACATGTTACCTGCTCACCTAGATGGTGTTGATGTAGATTTAAGTTAGGCTATTTTTTATCCTTTTTCTAACAAATTTGTTTATTTTTCCACTGGAGAGTTATTTTTTGGTCGAGTCTTTGCACGTTTCCATCTCTTTCAAAATTTGAATGTTGCAAATGATCTCCCTAAATGTTTCTTAGATTTGTCTCTATGATTTTTGCCTCACCCACAAATTCTTCTCCAACATTTTATATGGTTTTGTATGTTGGGTTCTCTAGCTTTTCTTTTCATATATAGAGCTTTTCACTATTTTTTACAAAACATAATAACACTTTTTCTTTAGGTGATTGTGTTTCTACAAGTTCCAAGTCTTCGACCTTCAGTGCATGAGTTCGTGGAATAGTTTTGTTAACCTTAAAGAGCATATGACAACAATAATTGCACTATAATTATGTTAAAATTTTCTTTCAAAGTGGTGGTTATACCGTGACATAGCTATTTGATAAGTTTTATTCTCTACTATAGCTTATTTTCCTTAGAAGTGTGATAGTGGGCAACTTTATATCCTATCATTGATCACTCAAGCGATTCTCTACATAATCTTCCTCTAAGACAACAATCATTAATCACACTACAAAGGTGCAATTGGTGAACGATTCTTGATTCCTACAGTAGAATTGGAGAATATTAAAATAATAATGATAAATTATAATAATAATAATAACATAGGTGTTCACTGTAGATCTTTTAGAAAGATGAGGTGCAAAAGGAAGAGGTTTAATTCCCTATCTAGCTGTTGGAAATGATATAACTGTTTCAGGAGTTTAAGTCATCAGACACAATTTTAGCATCAATGATTCTTACAATTCTTTTCCAGATTTCATATGCGTATTTTTCTTTATTGTTTATCTTTCTTTATTTCTTATTTGTTTCGTCTTTTAAATTTAACATTTTGATGTAAGACAAATGGAAGAATTATTAAGTAATAGCTAAAATCAAAAAATTAGGAAATATGGTTAATATTAGGATGTTGGAATATCAAGTTTGAGGTTTGAATTTTAGTTAGGAATGCTAAAGTTTTAGATTTTTATAGCTGTAATTTTAAGGTTTGATTGCTTAAAATTTAAGCTTAGAATTTCAAGGTTTAATATGTTAGAAGTTATGATTTTGGTTGCTGGAATGTTATGGTGAACATAAAAAATGAAAGGCAAGAAACTAGCAATCACTCTTAAAGACTAAAAATCACTCTTAGAAGAAAATATCACACCTTCTAGTTAAAAGCTCAAGTATGTAGAAAATTTTCATATTGTTTATTCTTGACTAAGAGTTGTTATCTACATACATACATACATAAAAGTATATATATATATATATAATTCTTACTGGGAAGAGCCAAAGCGTTCTGTCCCTCCCTCACTCTGTCCCCGACTCTTGTGAGCCAAAGTTGGTCGGTTCGGTCTCAGAGTGGGGTTCGGCTGATTCTTACTCAAAAGGTGGTCTTTCCGGAAATTTTAAACATGACCGAGCTCAAAGTGCCTCTCACCAATCGTCGCCACAATTGAGTTTTCTTCTTCTTCTTCGAGCCATATATATATGCATTATATGTGTGTGTGTGTGTGTGTGTATGTATGTATGTATATGTATATTCATATATGTATATATATGTATATGTACATATATGTATATGTATGTATAATCAAGAAGAGTCATTAGAAGAAGTAGAAAGAAACATACATTCTCAATTATCAGAAATTCCTTAATTAGTACAAAAATTAACCTTACAACCCGATGAAAAATTACACCAAATAACCGATAAAGATGATATTATTTATGGTTATGAATCAGACGATGATATCTATGTAGATGAAGATCATCAACTAGAAAGTAGTAAAACTAGAGAATCACAAGTAGGACAACAATATGTAAAAAGAGATCACATTAGTGGTGATAAACGAAAAAAGGATCAACAGGATTCATATCAATGGAGATCAGATGACTTCTTAAATCACCATGGATATTATCAACAAGGGTCAAAAGTAAGAAATATCCTATTGAATATACACCAAAACACATTTCTTTAGGACTAGATGGAATTCTAAATCTCAATTGTGTTGTACAACCTGAAAATTACTCATTGAATGGACAATCAAAATACAATTATTACTTCAAATCGAGAAACCGTTTGGAGAGTTAAAAAATAAGGAATTATTATGGAATTTTATCACTTATAAAACAATTGGAATCGTACAAACATTTTTATTAGATAATGCTGATGCATTTAAAAATACAAACGCATATCAACAAACATCTAATAACATCCAAACATTTGAATTCATAGCAGGACAAATTTACAAAGAATTTTTAGGAAAAGATATTCTTTCCTTTAAACAAGAAGCCTCCGCTAACGAAAGAATAAAAGCTCTATGGCATTTAAATAATATGCGAATATGTAATATCTGTTATCTAGAGCCATACATATGTGAGTTTAACAAATATTACTACAAATTAACTAGAGTCGAACAAGAGATGCATATTCAGATATTTATTCAAAAATTACCTTATCCAATGAATCAAAAAGTAGAAGCCAAATTTCAAGAAAAAAGAGATACTAGAGCCATTGCTTATAATTTAGGTGGAGCTATTCTTGTAACTCAAGAAATTTTAGCAGAACAATGTTTTCAATCAAAATTAAAGTGTACGTTAAAACATAAAGATATTCAACCTTGTTGTTCAAAATATGCAGAAGTACCACAACAATATGGATGTGAAACAAAATCAACTGCTTATAAAAAGAAAAAAAACCACATAAGTCTTATAAATGGAAACGTTATCCTCGAAATTATTACAAAAGACGACCATATCCCTTATAGAAAACAATTTAGACGATATAAATATAGACAATTTAAACCTACAAGAAAAGATTGTCCCCAAAAGAAAAAATCTTGTAGGTGTTGGTTATGTAAAGAAGAAGACCATTATGCAAATACTCGTCTTAAAAGGAAAAATC
>JANPWT010000006.1:26664778-26677777 GCA_024678245.1 Erythroxylum densum
ACAACTTCCATGAAGGACTTAAAAACCAATTTGGCCTCTAAGAGAGTCAAAAATCTACTCAAATTTTTTTTCCAATATATGTCACCCTAAACAGTAACAGAATTTCTAAAAATCATTACTTCCCATTTCATGGTCCAAAAATTTCATGCCTTATATCAATGGAAAGATAAAAAACACAGTCTACAACTTTCAAAAAGGACTTAAAAGCAATTTCTACCTCTAACTTGGTCAATTTTTCAATCAAAGCTTCTCCCAGAAATTTGTCATCCTATATCACATCCAAACTTCAAAATTTCATATCTTCCAATTTCTACAATCAAAAATAAAATATTATACATCATTGTAAAGCTATGCAATTTCTCTATAACTTTCATGTAGATCACTTACTCCAATTCAAACCACATCAGTCCAGAATTTTCCTCAAAACACAGTACACACAAATCTACACTTATGAGCATTTTTAAAAACAAAGCAAAATAACCTTAACTTTGAAAGATCATAACTTTCAATCTCGATATCGAAAAATGTCATACTTTAAGGCGATAGAAAGCTCTCAACAGAAGCTAAAAGTTTCATAAAGATCATTTTATCAAATTCTACCTAAATCAAGCCAGAAAAATTCACAAAGTTTTTAGCTTAAAAAGGTCAACTCTGCTACTATTCATCCCAAAAAGTCAAACTTGCAATTCTCTAAAATTTAAAACTTTCATTATTTGTTTCTTACTTTTCAACTTCCATTTAAATCAAATTGTTCACTCTCAATTTCATAGCACATACACATTTACCCAAAACTCAAGTCATCCAAAACCAAAAATAAATCTTTTCACATCAATTTCCTTTAACTCAAAAACACTAACAACACATCCATATACAAAAATACTCTTTTCATGCATTATCCTCAAACATATCATATCAATTTGCTCCAATTAGCATGGCTCAAATAAAACATCAAACACAATCATTCCACTTCATGCATGTTCTTTTTCTTTGTACTTGCATAATTCACTACGATTTCCTCATTTAATTTCATTTTATAAGTCAAAAATATCACTAAGAGATCAGGGTCCAACACTACCTTTAACTCGAGTTTTGGGTAGCAAAGTGATATCAGAGCATCCAGGCACTTTACTGGATAGCCCCACGTCTCATGTTCGAGTTGCAGCACAACCACTACTTCTGAACGGGGCAAAAGGGTTCAACGAAGCATGGTGGGTGTAAAAGATTTGATAACACCCTACCTTCAATTCGAGTTTTGGGTAGCAAAGATATATATATGTATGTATGCATGTTTGAATAGGATTTAAATTAGGAACCCTTTCTTACTAGAATAAGAGTTATAAGAACTATATACATACATACATACATACATACATAAATAGAAATTATATAATTCCTTTTCAACGAGGATAACATATCTAAAATAGAATAACATCTACTACTACTTCCTAGCTATTAAAGAATCCTAACAAAATCTAAATTTCAACCCTTATCTTTGATGTCAACTTAATTCTCAATCCCCATTCCACCAAACTAAGGCCTATGGTTGACTAATTTTTTTCTCTTTTGTTTCTTCTATTTACTTTAAGCTCTTTTGCATCGATTCTCCTTGACTTGTTTGAATTCATCCTTAATATAAAATGTGAAAAATACTGATCATATAAGTATGGATTCCACTTTTGAAATTTTGATTCTAGAATCCAAATACTGCCAGAAATTGGTCTTCCTTTCTACTTGACAAGAAATTGTCAATAGCCTCCATCTCTTGTGGCTACAATTTGTTCATCAAGAGGATCCTCTATTTCCTCTTTAACATGAGGATGATTGGAATTCTTGCAATTGTAGTAGGGGATTACTCATATTGTCCATGATAAATAGTTATGTGTGCAACATTAAAGGTAGGACTTATTCCCATGTCACTTGGCAATTCTAAAGCATAAGAATTAGCTCTTATCTTCTTGATGATCTTATAAGGTCCATCATTCTACGAATGAAGTTTCTTATTTTTCCTTTTTAAAAACACTTTGGATGAATTCTAACCATCACCATATCCCTTTCATTGAATTCTACTAATTGACGATGTTGATCATTATGTTCTTTGTAAGACAAATTGTTGGTTATTATCTTTCATTGTATCTTAACAAAGATGTCCCTTATATGTTATGCAGAACCTTCAACTTCAACACTAACTCGTGTTGTTTATGGTAAAGGAACCAAATCGATAGACATCCTTGGTTGAACTGTGAAACTATATCAAAGGGGCTCTTACTAATAAACCTATTTATAGAACTATTGTATGCAAATTTTTCCATAGCAAGAATTAGGTCCCAAATTTTCACATTTTCTCTAATCAAAAATCTTAACAAGCCTCCTAAGCCTCTATTTACCACCTCTGTTTGTCCATCGATTTTGGGATGGAAAGAACTTAAAAATTAAAGATTTGTGTTTAATGTTATCTATAGAGTTCTCTTAAATAAACTCATAAACTTCATATCATGATTAGATATGATGGTTAATGATAGTCCTTGTAGAGGTACAAACTCTTTGAAGAATAGTTTATTAGTATGGACAACATCAGAAGTCAATATATTTGCAAATGGTTTCATAACCAAACCACATCGCTTCTCTACAATTAGGCATTTAGAATATAAGTATTGTTGTTTCTTGTAGTCAGATGCACTAATTTACCATCATTGCTGAATTTTGACTTTACAAGTGCACTCATAACTTCTCTTTTATCTTGGGTTGTACTAATTGTGCATCTTTATTCAAGTCTACTTCTCTTTTGTCAGCCACTACAACACCATATGGTAACACGTTGTAACACAACATAAAATAACTAGACCTAAAACTATAGCTAGTAATGAGTTTAGGTCGATCCCTCAAAGATTGCATGTAAAGCTTTTGAAATGAAAAGAATTGTAGCCACCTTTCTACATGAAGAACGTGGAGAGCACTTTGAGCATCCCTAGTAAGAAGGCTCTATGATCTCAAAGAGTCAGGACCATATCCCAATATTAACAAGGGCCCGAATAGTTAGGCTAAACCAACCTACTATAATGCCTCCTAGTTAATAAATCTGTCAATCCCGAACTTTTTATTCTTAAGCCTTTGGTATTGTTCCTCTTGAGCCTTGTTATTGAACAATAATGCTCGTGGTCGCTTTGGGGGTTGCGCTATAGTTTACGAACCTTCCTTGGGATCTCCTTTTCTTGTCGTGATCTCATCATTGTGCCTGAAATTTTAAATGAGTATGAGAAATTCTCAAATAAATTATGAGAATACCCTTTTTGCCGCTCTTAAAGTTTATTATGCTCACTAATTTATTAAGCATGAAAACAAGCTAGAAAAAGAAAAATTAAGCACATAAAATTACGAACAGATAATCTAAAAGAATTAGATAAATAAATAAATAAACAAAATAATTGGGGAAATTAAATAACAAACTAATAAATCCCAAATTGAAATAAAAATATTATAATTAACATTTAAAACTAACCTAATTATTTTATAATAAAATTAACCCTAAATTTGAAATTAAAAACTTAATTCATGCAAAAATCAAAATTGCCAAAATTAAACATCTAATTCATGCAAAAATCAAATTTGACATATAATTAAACACAAACCCAACTTTAATTAACAATAAAAACTAACAAAGTAACCCTAATGTTATGCAAAAATATCATAATCTAGCAAGTAGTAACCAATAATCAAACACTTTCGCAATTCAAGTTGAAAATTTACCCAATTCACATGCAATTCATCAAATTCTTTTATTAAATTCAATGGGTACTGATAATATTCATCTATTAAACCATAATTAATCATAAAATCACATAAATTCTCACAAAATCCCAAAATCCTAAAATTAGAATTTTTGGGCAAAAAATCCCTAAATAATGCAAAACACCTAATTAGGATGCATAAATAAGTGAAAACAGCAAGAAAACTTACTTAGAATGTGGCTAAATTGTAAGAAAAATGGGTAATTTTGACTTGGGGATTGAGAGGGTAATGGCGGAAAGTGAGAGATAAAAGAGAAAGTGAGAGAGAATAAGAGATTAAGCCATTTTAAAGGTGTATTGCATGACTTACATGGTCGTGTAGCTAACCGTATAGGTCATTGAATTGTAACCATTCACAGTTTACAAGTTATGTTTGCAAAACACTCAATTAGTGATGCATAACCAAGTGAAAACAACAAGAAAACTTACTTAGAATGTGGCTAATTTGCAAGACAAATGGGAAATTTTGACTTGGGGATTGAGAGGGTGATGGTGGAAAGTGAGAGAGAATGAGAAATTAGGGCATTTTTAAGGTATATCGCGGACTTACATGGCTATGTAGCTAACCGTGTAGGTCACAAAATTGCAACCATTTGCAATTTTACAATTTTTGTTACACAAGAGTGTATCTAACCGTGTAAGTCTACACAAGTGTGTTTAGAGGGCATGTAACTCATTGTAAATGTGTGCAACTTCAAAATTAAATGAACAAACTTAAAAAAAATTGCACTTAGAGTTATAACACCTTAATATGTATACCCTAACATCAAAATTATGCACAATATCATTAGGATGCTTAATTGTCTATCCTAAAACACATCAAAAATTAAACAAATCCTATTATAATATTGAAATAAAAACAAAATAACATTTAATTTAAAATAAAACCTAACTAATTCATGGGTTGCCTCCCATATAACGCTTGTTTAATGTCACTAGCTCACCGTACCCAGCACATTACCATCGTCCTAGGTCTATAATTAGTGGTTTGCTTCCACTCGTTTCTCCCAAGGCATTTTAGTAGCCTATAAATAAGCCATATGTTGTAAGATAATAGCAAAGTGCATAATTTATGAAATTAATAATCCAATTAATTGCATTAATACCCTTTTCAATGACAAACTGTTAATAAAATATAAGATAACAAAATTTTTTGAATCTTCATTTGAATCAAATACTTTTGTCTTGTGGGAAGCAAGAACCAGGGTGACTACCTATGATTTATCAATAGTTTCTTCATTTAGCCTCTCCTCTTGTTCTTCCTCATTCACCTTTGTCCACTCTCCTTCTCCCTCTTCCTGGACAAAGACTTTCTTTTCTTTTCTTTCTTCAATCATCTCTTGCCACTCTTCACTTCCTCTTCTTTAACAGAGGCTTCCTTTTCTTCTTTTTCCTCTACTAACTTTGTGATCTGTTCATCTTCCTCTACTATAGTAGTAGTTACCTCCTCACCTTCTATAAATGCAACTTCATTCATGAAATCAACCTTAGTTCTTCTTCAATCTAAGGCATTAATAAGATCAAATAATATGTTGTGTTATGCTAAATGTATTATGGTGAAGAAAATCTCTAGTTGAATTCACGTCAATTAGTTTTACTTTTGGCAACATATTCCATTATTTTATATGTAATACTTTATTCTTGCTGTAATAGTTGTTGTTGTGAATATTCAATTGGAGCATAATCGTTCCATCCATCAACATAATGGTTGCTCTACTCAAAATTATAAGTATTCTCATAAGGTGCAATTTGAGGTCCTATAAGAATATTGTTTGCTCCATCATTCCAGAATGAGTTGTAGCTATAATCATGAATCTCAAATCCTAGTAACAAGCAACAAACACACAATCAAAGTAGAGAAGTTCAAAAGATTTATAAATGAATAAGTCAAGAATAAAATACAAAATTAAAATATAAAAATACAAAAAATTTAGATTAATAAAGCTAGGCTTTCCTAATATTGTAATCCCCAACAATGACAGTAAAATATTGATTGATTATGATTATGTCCAAATTTAAACTACTGTAAATGCAAATCATAGTTGTAGCTCTCTAACATAAGAAACGTATTTTGGGATTTTAATTAAAAATTAAGCTAGAAACAAACTAAAATTGGAAATAATAATGAACATAGGATAAAGGAAATTACTTTAAAAAGTCAATATCAAATAGTAGTGTCTAAGTGATGAATCCCCTAATAATTAGTAAATATTAACCCTTTATCATACAATTATATTATTGATTATTAGACCACGAAAATTCCTATCTTATGTTAACATATTATGAAGACTATTAACAACTAATCCATCAGTTGATTAACATAAATCTTTCTAGTTATAACCCTTAGGATTGCATTATCAATTCGTAAATTCAGCTATTAGGTTTAACCCTAATCTAGAGGATTTATGTTAGCCTATCTCTAGGTTTATATGCAATTCTGTTCAATTATAATAGATATATTCATACAAAAGGATTTCTTAATCTCAATAATATGAAATCAAATCATACACTAATATTTCATACGTAATAGAACAAGAATATAACTCATAATTAAATCACAAAAAATCAATCAATATAATTGCATTAGATGAAAGATTAAAACATATTTTTATCAGAAACTAAGGTTCATCACACCTAGATGCTAAACACGTTTAGTGACTCACAGAAATTGAAATCAATAACAACCTCATAGAAAAACTAATAAAAAACAAAAGTTTAAAATTCTAAATTGATGTCTTTAATCAAAATTGACACCTTTGAATGTTGTTTGTCCTAAAAGATCTTAAAAATTTAACTCCCATTTGTTTACCTCCGCTCATGTCCTTTTATAATAAAAATTATGATTTTTGGGATATACATAGGCATGTAGGAGACCATATATATTCAAAAACAACTAAATTCACTATTTCACACAGGCACAAAGACTTACATGCCAATATACATGGCCATGTATATCAAGATACACGAGCGTGTAACTCCACACAATGAGATACCAAATTCTTCAATCTTTATACAATTATAGAGACTTTAAAAAAATCTATACACGTTTATATAGGTCTTTATTTGCTTCAAATCTTTGTTCCATGCCCTAATTTCATCCAACTTTTTCTTTTTTTGGTCTATGAAGGCAATTATGACCTATAAATGCATTTGGAGAGAATTAAGTAACAATATGCAACAAAACTATAAAATATCAAGCAAACCATATTGAATATGGGTATATAATTATAGTCAAATATACATTTATCAAAACTTAAATAACAAGCAAAACACATTAAATATAGGTATATAAAAATAGTCAAATAATCAGTTATCCATTGACTAAGATGTTGAGTGTTGGAGTAGTGATGCAATGTCTAATACATTGGATGATGGCTGAGGAAATTCTACGGTAGTGAGAGTGTTGATGATGAAATCCCATCTTACACTATCATATGCTTTCCTTAAATAAATTTTAAGGATGCAATTTTTCCTACTCCTATTTTTGGAGTAATTCTTTATCAATTCTTACAAAAATAGGATGTTACCTCCTGTGATCCTGCCTAGAGCATAATCACCTTTTGATTGATCTATATAGTTAGGGAGCACTATTTTTAAATCTTTCAGCAAAGATCTTAGTGATTAGTTTGTAAATGGTATTGCAATATGTAATTGGTGTAAAGAATGAATAGGTTTTCTATTCACTACATTAATTTAGGAATGAGTACAATGAAGGCCCTATTAAGTTTTATAAAAAGAGCTCCTTTCTTGAAAAATTTAACTACATCATCAGTAACACTATTTTGGTCATTGTATAGGTCTTCACAATGAAATTCCCAATAAAACCATCAAGGCTAGGTACCTTGTAAAGGATCACTATTTTCAGTGTGCTCTCAATTTTTAGAGCAACAATAGGTTTACATAGGGTCTCCATTTCTTGTGTTGAAGGACAGTCTCTAATGATAAGTAAAGGGACTAAAGAATAAGTATTATTTAGTGATTGCAACATTTTTTACAAGTGCAAGAGATTGTTAATTGTTTGGAATGTATTACAAGATTGAAGATTTCCAAACCTCCTATCATATTCCTTGATGTGCTTATTTCCTCTAAGGGGCCTTCTTCCAATGAGTTCATCCCTATCATTTAAAGGATTAAGAGGAGGATAGCTATTTGGTGAAATCATAGCTTGTTTTTTAGCTAAGATAGTTTCATTTGTTAACTATATTTTGAATAGTATGCATATATTAGTCTGCACATATATGGTTTACTAAATGCATTATTAAGACCATAGAAAAGCTACAAATAAGGTTCATTTGTTCGGGTAGTGACTTAGGCTCTACCTTTGCAAAGGTGAAATGAAATGAACTTTATATGCTAAACGAAAAGGGAGGCTTAAGAATACATTCAATCTAGATTACTAATCAAGTCTAATTTACATAGAGGATTTAGAGGATCTTTAAGGAAAAAACTTCCTTATGGGTTAGATGAATCCATGCCTACTATATAAAGGTTGGTAATTTCTGATATGTAAAGCTAAAGGATCTCTTCGTAGTCTATAATCTCTTCATAATCTATGATCCATTTACTCAAGATTATTGCAAATTTAAATATGGAATTATTTCATAAATTAGGAGGTGGAGTTTTTTTTCTCTCATTTTATTATGGAAATTGATCTATACTTGGTTCATTGAGTGAGATCAATATCCTATCTTCTATCAGGAATGTGATAGCTAATAGTTCTTTAGTTAAAGATGTGATAAATTCAAACATTTCTAGGTTACTAAGCTCCTTACCAATAAACTATCAACTTGTACCAAGCCAAGTATACCATTTTAAAGAAGACATGACACTTCCATAGATTTCATAAATAAATTATGTAGGAATTTGTTCAGGGTGCAATCCCCTAAGTTGCCTTAGTTTTAGATGATTTGGTTTAACCAATCTTATCTTAAAGCCTCTTTAACCCTATGGCTAACCATAAAGGGAAAGCCAAACACCTTAGACAAAGTCAAGAAATTCAAGGATGTCTTAGGAATAGGTATATGCAAAGTTATTAAAGAATCAGTAAAGCATCTCTTTTTTGGTTGCAATGTATCTTTCAACCTTTGGAGTGTAATTATGTATAAATGCAACTAGTCAACGTCAAGGGAGTGGAAAGATCTTATCCAATGGTGTTCCTTTAACTAGAAGAATAAAGATGGAGACTAGATTGCTTATAAACTAACTTTAACTACTGTAATGAATTTGATTTAGTTAGAAGGAACAAAAGAAAGTTTATATTTGCTTTTACTAATAAACGAGGACTTCTTCCCTCTATAATACCTTCCATTAAAAAATATATTAGCACACTATCTTGATCAGGTATGTACTATTACCTTAGTGAATAACTAGAGGCTTAATAGAGGCACATCTACTAGAGTAGACCAAAGTAGGGTGTTCTTTTGTGAGATTCTCTATCAAGCTAGAGAAGTTTGCTATCTTGGAGCTGTGACTTTTGGACAATTTAGATGGAGAATAAGTTTTCTTTAGCTATCTTGGAGCTATGACTTTTGAACAAGTCAGAAGGAGAATAAGTTGATGTTCTTGTAAAATAATGATCACTAAGCAAATGTCTCTTAAAAGTTTCATTATTTTTGGTACCAAGTTTAAGTTTTTCATTAATGGTTGAATTATTTTCGTTTATGGACTACAATATATTATCCTCTTATTTTATATTTAATACATTTAATTTCTAAAAAAAGATCACATTTACAGTTAACTTTAAGTTATGCTTTGGACCATATTTCCTTATACTATTACATGAAATCTTTAAGTCATCCTAATCAAGTTGGTTTTATATGTGTAATTAGTCATTTAAATAAGAAATAAATGTTGTTTTAACACATCTTTATAATTGAAATTTCATATCCTTTCAATTTCATCTCTATTTCCTACTAGTATATAAGTGTCTAACATACACGGTATTGTAACTTATGGTAACAGGACCTAAATAACGTGAAATAAACAACAAGTTCTTCTAATTAAATTCCTTAGGTTCATAATTATTATTTTGAGGTAATATAAAAGTAAAGTTAATAGATTTTAACATATACACATTTTACATATTAGATTTAAAGGTCATACCACTATCATCTCTAAATTGTAGATTTGAAACTAAAAGCTTTAAAGCAATTTTTAAATCTCTTTACATTCATCACCAACAAAACAATATAAAACATTTAATTAATTCATTTTCTTATCACAATAGCCAAGAATTGTCTTTTACAAATACCTTTTGAAAAACACCTATCTAGCTTTATTATCATCCATTATTCTTTAATCTGACTTCTTTTGTAAACATCAAAACTAACATAACACCTTAATAAATCCCTCTACCTTCCATATTATATATACTAATCTTATCTGCCCAAATTCGTCTTGGGTTATTCTCTTTTCTTTTTTATCATAAATTAATAAAATAACAAACATAGCCATATGACACCAATGCATAATCTTAATCACAACTTTCTTAACTCTCTTAAGGGTGTTAAAACTTACATCTACCCTCAACAAAGATTTCAAAATTTACAATTTTTATGCTTGGATATGATCATATCCTATCTTTTTAGTGTTTTTAATCCATTTAGAAATTATAAGCTTATTAATATTGGTAGTTAAACATGCATATATAAAGTTATACCTCTTAATGAACAAAATTATGTCATTTTTCTTAATGCTTGCAAAAAGTAATCAAGGATGATCTGGTCCATATTTTACTCTTATCATTGTCTCCTTATTTCCCTTTTAAATTTCAAACCTAAACTATTTGTAATTGAATATTGTTAGACCAAGTAAGGTCCTAATCCATAATTTTTATGATAACAAAACATAATACTATTATTAAATTTACTTTTAGTGATATATCTATTACAATGAAATTAATCAATACATAAAAGAAAGGAGTTTAACGGAAGATGCTTCATAACACCAACAATTTCATTATCAACCTCCATACTAATATCAACATCACACACTTTAGTAGGAGCATCAATATGCCACATTTCAGTGGTAGTATAAACATCATCCACTTTAGCAACAACATCCACAACATATATATTACCATAAGCATCCACACCACATATACCAGTGCCAACATCAACATCACCCATATTAGCACTAATAACGATGACACCAACATCAACATCACCCATATTAGCATTAACAATAATAACAATAACAACACCAACACTAAGAATAATATCCATACCCACCCACTTCCTCATCCAACAACTTAATACTTTCATCATTATAGATTCTATCACCTCTATGGTTCATATATAAGATTACAAGTTCTTCATCTTTTTAACTTGTAAACATCTTTTGGTCCCTATAGTAAACTTTATCTAACCATTCATCCTAATTACATTTTATTTTATTCTCAATAATAAAACATCATAATTTGTTAAGTTCAATACCCTTTACGAAAATACTTCTCTTATAATATTATATAAATGCTTGTTTTCTAATAAATTATCCTCATAATAAAAATTTGATGTCCTACAATAAACAAATAAGAAAAATTCCATAAAAGATAAAGACCATTATAAATGGTCCCTACTACTGTCATATATTTGGTTACTTATAACTTAAATTAAGACATAACAAAGTTTTAACTAATTGGTGCATAAAATAAATGAATAAAAATAGGTAATTTTAAAAGATGAAAAAAATGCTAATCACAACATAATATAATCAATTGTAAGAAATAAGGTATTCTCCTCCAATTTCAATAGATCAATTAGTATAGGTAGACAATTAAAGAGACAATAATAGTGATGGCAATTATTTTATATCGAAAGAGTTGCAAAAAACTCTAGTTGAATGCCATATAAGGAAAAATGTGTTTTATTAAACAAAAAAAGATAAGGATGTAGTTGAATGCTCTAAAATTCCAGCTAAATGGTACATAGAGAATGAGGGATGTGTTCGTAAAACTCTTGTAAAGTAGTTATGAGTGTAATTGATAGTAAGAAGTTGGGTAAACTGTATTTTAAATTTGAAATTTTATCTAATTAAAGCCTTTTATTAAACATTAAAGTGAAAATTATACCTTTAGCAAGTGTTTAAAGAAATTATTTTAAGATAAAATCGATACTTGGTAGGTCAAAATTGCTTAGTTGTGACGAGATATAGGCTAAATTTTTGACTCATATAACCTAGACTTTTAAAGAAATACTATGTGATAATTCATGCCTTTTGCCCACAAATACAACATACCATTAACTTTGTCATTAAAATCAATGGCATGGAACGTTAAGTAAGTAGGTCCTTTTTTCACGTAAGTAAGCATGTTGATTATAATAAATTAGTTTTTCAAATAATATAATTAGCTAATGGATTAACATGTGAATTTTTAGTGCTCTTTCATTTTTCATTTGTTTTTACCCATTAATTAATCATTTTTAACTATATTTTCATTATATAGAGTTGCCTTCTTATATACCTTTTTTTGTGTCACTTCTTATATATAAGAAGTCGACTTGCCTTCTTATATACCTTTTTTTGTGTCACTTCTTTTACCAGTTTGCAGCTTCCTCTTCTCTTCTATTTCTCCTCTTTTCTCTGTTTTTAGCGCAAAAACTAGCAAGTTTGCGCTTGAGACTCATACAAGACAATAAGGTGAGAGTACGTTTGGAGGTTGTTGGGATGTTGAATTGGAGATTTCTAACATAAAGAACATATGAGAGCTTGAGATCCCAGATACAAATGACTTTAGAATGTTAGTGAGAAATGTGAGAAAAGATTACATTGCATTGCATAGTGTCCATGATGAAACTTGTTAGAGTGTCCCATATTGATTAAACATGACAATGTTAAAAGGTTTATAAATGGTAAGGGTCAATTATCCAAATAACTAGTTCTAGTTATTTAGATAATAGTTAACCTAAGTTCAATTCTTGTTAGTGATTTTACATTCTGCTCATATTAAAAATTTAACAAAACTTTCTTTCTTGGAGTTGGGTTCACTACTAGAAGTCTGATTGACTTCTATACTAAATAATTCGAATCCGACCCAAATTTTGAGTTAAGACTCAAATCGCCTATTATAGAAGTTAAGCTACATCTGGTCTGACTTATTTCCATTCCTAGCTGCTAAATCATGCATCATAATGTTAGACTATTTTATGTCCCATGTAACTTATTGTATTGAGTCCTATGAAACGCACCCAAGATAATGGTTATTGGGTATTACCGA
>JANPWT010000006.1:26707469-26731473 GCA_024678245.1 Erythroxylum densum
CTGCAACCAAACACATTTCTGTCCGCAGGACGAAGACAATTTTCTCTGTCCTGTCCACCGCAACCAAACATCTCACTATCTTCAATTCTTGTTTTGCCCTATCCTGTCCTATCATGTCTTGTCCCGTCCTTACATGTTGAAGACACTAACCAAACAGACAGCTAGTGTTATAATCAGGACACTACAAATTCTAATTCATCCTAACTTCTTTCCTCACACTTAAACTACACAATCTGCATCTGCATGTTGTATTGTATCAGTTTGACGTGCATAGACTTGTTCCCTTTTTTTTTCTTTTTTTCCTACATGTCCTTCTCAATACGTGGCTCCATTCTAGCTCCACGCTGGTTCTTTCTTCCCCAAATTTTTGCTAGTCATTACACTGTTGTACATGTAGGCGCTAGTTGTTTTGGTTTCTATTTTTTCACTATGAAAATTAAAACCTATTTATTTTGAATTTATAATAAAAAGCTAAAAAATTTGGTTGGTTTTAGTTTTCTGTTTAATATAATTATTAGATATCAATATAAAATTATAATTTAATTCATTTTCTACATATTAAGTTTCATTATCAAAATTATTAATTATTATAACAATAAAATAAATGTATGATTATTTTATATAACTAAAATTATTTCCATATCAATTATATATAATAAAACAATATAAAAATAAAATTACATTTAACTCACTCTAACTAAATAATTATAGATCATTCTAAAAATACCTTAAATTATAGTAGTAATAACAGTTAAAAATTACCAAATAATCTGAGTTTTTATCATCTCACAATTACAATTTATCTCCACTTGAAAGGCTTTCCTATTCTACTTGGTATTTAAGTTAATGACAAATCCTAATCTAGCTAGAAAATCAGTAAATATTAATCCATATAATATCATGCACATCATTTTTGTAACTAAACAAAGTATAGCTCCGCTACAATTATGTAGCTTCTACTGCAACTCTTGTAATTGATCAAATAGACACATCGAATGGATCCATTGATGGGCTAGATATACTCACGTATTGATCTTTGTACAGAAGCTTCTAGTTGGGCTTAAGATAATGAACATATATCTTTGAATGATCTGGTTAGAGTTTTGCATTTCAAGTTTAGTTAATTCACATGGAATCTTCCCATGAATTCTTCTTATCAGCTAATTATGAATGTCTCCATCATTTTCTTTTAACATTGGAAAGAAAGAGGCAAAAAAAATCACAAAATAATTTTGTTATAACTTTGGTTAAATACTTTTTGTTCCAAAGCAAAATGCACTGTCTTTTCTAATCACAATAAGTGAATGTATGATACTACAATCTTTCTATGTAATAACATTTTTAAGCAATTATTAACTAATGTAATGCTTTAGCTTTTAAAATTATTTATATAATTGAATTTAGACTACGATAAATGTTTGTCAAGACAAACTTTGATTGAAAACACGTCAAAGATTTGACATTACTTTTTTTAATTGGTTTGTTCCAATTTTCTTCTCTTATATGTAGGGTTATGAATACCGTAGCGGCTCTAGTATCGAATTGGATTATGATACAATATTGTTTTGGTATTTGTTAATATTGGGTATCGTTTCAGACAATTTTTTAAATTTACGAAATAGCTTCTGAATTTTTTAAAAGTTACAAAATAGTCAATTAGTATATTATATTGTGTATTTTATAATTTTACATAAATCTTGTCTTCAAATATCATAAATATAAAATTTGAAAATAACAAAATTTTATTTATTTTTATTAACATGAATTTTCAAATATTTCATATATTAATAAGAACCATAATTAATACACAAAAGATTATTTAATCATTATATAAATATAAAATTAAGAACAATACAAAGAATTTAAAATGTTACAATTTCATCATCTAATAAATAATAACTACATCAGAACATTAAATAAAAAGAACAATAAATATCTTTAATTCTCTAACTATTACAATTTACAACAAGAGTTCGTAATGAGGAAACAACTAACTAGAAGTGAAACCTGAAGCAAGAACATTTACAGTTATATTGCATATATAGAATTTAACATATTCATCAAATATAAGTAAAATTAAAAGAAGAGGAGGAATAAAAACTTCAAACTTCATTCAATAATTTAGGGGGTCCTCGCCATAACTACACTAACCTCAAATCTCATTTGGTACAAAATCTGCATCATTGAGGTGAACTTCATCATCATCGTCATTCAAATTTATTGTACCAAATGACATGTCAATGCTTTTTCATCCAAGATTATCTTCCTAGTTACTCACATCTATCAAATCAGGTTCCTCAAAAACCCAATATGTAAAAAAAATGATATTATCAATACAAATTGTATCTACTAAACTATTTGTTCTATTAAAAGTACCAGTAACAATACAATTTAATTACTAAAAAATATAAGAAATTATATATAAATTAATCATGATAATAACATACATTTCTGAAAGCTTTAAATTGTAACAAACGAAGACTAAGTCATTCAATCTCTTGTTCTCTATTATATTCCTTTTCTAGGAATGAATGAATTCAAATGTACTCCGGTTCTTTTCATAACCTGCTACACTCTCACATTGACTTTGAATTCAAATTGCAAATATTTCAATTCTGAAATGCCAGTTTCAAATTGGTCCCACCAAGAAATTATAAGTAGTAAGACAATAAAAGTAGCGTTATAAACAAAATAAAGTGATAGTTAATTTTCAATAAGCAAAAAAAGTGAAAATATATATATATACCATAATTAAGTTTTCCTCTTTGTCGAATAGCAATTAACATCTCAAAATTCCCAGAAGACTGCTTATAAAATCATATTTGTGAGCTCAAGAGATCTTGCATTATCTCATGGGTAAAAATTGTTGTAATAGTAAGTAGCATTCCCCTATTAACTTCAACTTTCTTTGTAAAACCTGGTCTGAAATAGACAGTAAGATTAGAACATTCCCTAGCTACAAACAAAAGATAGTAAAGTTGCCTTTCCCATCTTTTATTGATGATTGCAAGATAAAGTATATATAAAGAAGACCTATTTTTTAGATTGGCCTTAATTGCTTCCTTCGCCCTCTCTATAGCATAAAAAAAACTCATTATTGCCTTTTCATCACTATCAGCTAGATGAAACACCCTCACCAAAGGCTCATAAACTTGGATGACAAATTGACATTGGGACCAAAATTCAACATCTTCAAGTATTGTTCTAGAAACTTCCAATCTAGCATTAGATATAGCATGTTAAGATGTAACTTACTTATCACTTGTAAACATTTGTCTCAACTCCTTTTTTATCATAATAAAACACTTAAGTGATAAGAAATTTGTTGACAATCATGTAACAGTAGGATGACACAAATTCATACAATTAGTAAAATCATTTCTTATTAAATTCAAGACCTATGCACACTTATAGATGAACTTGGTCATTTTTTTCCTTCTACATAGTCTCATCAATAATAGGAAAATACCTAACATTCCCTATATTTTTTAGCATTAAGTCAATGCAATGTGTAGTAGAAGGAGTCCAAAAAAAAAGAATTATACTTGCTTTGTAACCTTCTTCCTACCGCTTTATAAGCAGAATCATTGTCAGTAATAAACTGAATAATATTTTCTAGCCCTATTTCATTCAAAACTTCATCAAATATTTCAAATAAAGTATTAGTATTCCTAACAAGGTCAAATGTGTCAATAGACTTCAAAAACATTGAGCACTTTGCATAATAAACCAAAAAAATTAGTAATAGGTTCATATCTCTTATTTGTCTAACTATCACACATGATTGAACACTCGTAAGTAACTCAATCCATTATTCTTTCTTCGAAATAACTTTTAATTTCATAAACTGAGTAACTCAAAAGTTTATCTTTGTAGTCATCAATCAAATGAGCTTTGTATCCCAAACTCTAAGGGGCTATACCATCCACCATAGGCTAATAATAATAAGATTGAGAAGCATTGAATGCTACACTTGAATCATACCACCATCTAGCCATTTTATTATCTATATTGTGAGTCGCTTGTCTTGATTGCATGACACTATGAACTGAAAACTAAGTTCTAAGAGTTGTTCGTGATACAAAAAAATTTGAAACTTACCTTCTTCTTTTCCTAACATCAGGTCTAGATGTAATATTCACTTCTTATTGGGAAGGAGCACTATCACCTTTAACATTTTCACAATCATTATGAACGCTAGCAAATGAAATTCCACTACCAATTTTATAATTCAATCTCTCCCTTCCATTTTTCTTATGTTGATATTCCTCAAGTAAAGTTTTCATTTGCTACTTCACATCATGACTTACTTTTTTACAGGGTTCCACGTCTCCTTTAACCCTAGCTAAATGCTTCTTTAATCAAGTGGTTCCTCTACCTTTTAAATGCTTCTTACAAAACAAGAAAATATTATAGTTCTTCATAACAAGGACTAATGCAGTATGAACCCAAGCTAGATTATTTTATCTTTTTGATGTGGTTGAATGATCAGGAGTATTTAAACTTCCTTCCATTTATTTGCAAAAATAAATGAAGACATATATCAAAATAAAGAACACACAATTTTATTATCAACTACCATCATAAAATATTTATTGTTTAACTTAAAAGTCCAAATTAACACAATTACACAATACACATGTCCCTATTATATAATATAACTCATTTTGTATGATTACATCATACACAATTCAATTTTATCCAACACAATTCACCAATAAGTCAAAAACCAACAATTAAAGTATTCAACGTATATAATTACATAATATACATGTCTATCTTATATAATATAACTCATTTTGTATCATTACATTATACACATTTCAATTTCATCCAACACTATTTAATTTCATCCAACACAATTAACTGATAAGTCAAAAAATAACAATTCAAATGTTTAACATAGACAATTACACAATACGCATGTTCATCTTATATAATATAACTTATTTTGTATAATTACATCATACACAATTGGATTTCATCTAACACAATTCACCAAAAGTAAAAAAACCAACAATTCAAGAATTCAACATACATAATAACACAATACACTTAATAATCATCAACTTGAGTATGTTTGAAAATAATTATAACAAATTACATGCATGAAGTGAATTGAACAAACAAAACAAATATAACAAATTACATGCATGAAGTGAATTGAACTTAATAAATAAAGAAATTGTTTGTCTCATTATGTATGACATAAATATGATGTTAGTTTCTATAGATTATATTTTGGTATTTTCATCTTCGACGAAACAACATCTTTAACCTATTAAGGCGTTCATTTACATTATCAAAAACAATGGTCTAATAGTATCAAAAATCAAAATGTAACCTTTTTCTAGAAAAGAAATAGATTTTTATAACACTATATTCAACAAGGTATATTAACAATTATGAGAAGAACTTTCAAATTCAAGAGTAAATTTCTTGTTCAATTTATAGACAGAAAATGATTTAAATTTTTTTTAGGAAGCCTAACCTATGTTATGAAATAGATTATGTAAACTATTATATGATATGTTAAAAAATAAACATGTTCATTGGACAAAAATATACCAAAATAGTCAAACAAATAAAAAGAAACTTGAGACTTTGACCTTAGGGTGTGATTTTGATGTATGTTGATATAAGTAAGATTTTGATTTTTAGTTGATTCAATTGTAGCAATGTAAATTAAATGAAGTTTGTGCATAATAGTCTAAAAACATTACATTAGGACATTGACTAACTTCTTGTGCAAGTTCCACAAACCTTGTCATAGTGGAAAAAGTGGGTTGTGAATCGACAATATTTACGAGAAACAAAAAAATTTTCACCTCTAATTATAGATCCAATAACTAATTTGGTTAAATATGTTTGGTTGTTCTTTAACAATTTGATCACATTAACATCATCATATGAAGAAATTTTTTTCATTTCAGTTTATTAGATTAAGTTACTTACATTGTAACTGGATTTAACCATCATCAAATATTTCTAACTTTCAAACTCAAAATTTTCAAATCTCAACTCACACCCAACAACTCCAATTTTCAACTTTCAATCCATTCACAAATTTCATATTACACAACACAACCAGAACGTCATTCAAATGCAATTCAATGGTTTGAAAGTTGAAAAAAGGCAATTCAAAACACACAAAAAAAATTAGAATTCCAATTTGGTTCGGTGATTTAAGTTAGGTCCAAAACTAGTTCTAAAAATTCTGGTTTTAGCAAGCAGAGGTAGCAATGATGGAGGAGAGTAGTTGAGCAGGGGCTAGGCGGGGTGGGGAGGGAGAGCAGCAAGCTGAGAAGGTTCGGCGGAGAGGCAGACCAGCAGGCAAGGAGGCGCAGTAGAGAGGGAGAGAAGAACTAGGATGGTAGCAACAGTAAGGGGTGAGGAGGACAACCAAGAACGTTGAGAAGGGAAGAGAAATTTTTTTTTTAAAATTTTGTGAGGGAGAGAGAGTCTCTGTGGGGGTTGGTATTTTTGCTCTCTTTTTTGCAATTTAGTCCCTAGAATAGTCCAAATTTAAAGTACCAACCACTGGTATTAGTCGATATCATGCAAACTTTCAATACTGGCCAGTACCCCAAGCTGGCACTGAAGATGGAGCTTTTGTACTATTTTTTATCAGTACCGGCCGGTACAGTACAAAATTCTCATATTTGCTTATATGTGGTATATAATATTAAGTGATTAACAAACTTTAAACTATAAAAAGAGTTTTCTTGACTAAACTAGGAAAGACTTAAAGTTTTGGTTTAAGTTTAACCTAAAATTTGACAATTTATGTATAAATTATAACATGCATATTATCGAGTAGTTATCTTCACTTGGCTTCTATTCATAATCCAATAGCATAATGCTCATAATTAATTGTTATGTTATCTTTATGCCTTTTGCCATTGTATGCTTAGTAACCTCTTTACCTTAATAATTATTCTTTTGGTTCTAATCTTGATACTTGTTTCAAAAAAATCTAATATTTAAGCTAATTGTCTTTATGCTAACAACATTGGAAGTTTAGAATTTGCAATATTTCTCTTATTTTTCTCAATCAATTTTAAAGACTCTTAAATACACCATATCTTCCTTTTTCTCCTTAAAAGTCTTGAAAAGTTGTTAGAAAAAGGTATTTTTTTCTTGTTAGTACGGTACGAAATCCATATCACTAATTATCATAGTTATAATTATAATTACCAACCAATATTAAATAAGTATAATTTTTACTATTTAAATAAAACAAAAATAATTTAAAACGAGAGAAGTGACTTTATGTTGTAATGTTCTTATTAATAAACTTCTCATTCTTATTCTACAAGATGTCTCTCTTATAATCTTTATCATTGTTAATTGTTAATTATTATTTTGTATGTTGGTAAATATCAATAGATAATAAATAAAATTACTTTAGAAAATTAAAGAATAAAATGAAGTCAAAATTAGATTGAAATGTGATAAAATACTCAAAACAAAGAATGATAATTTATCTCCAAAATTATTTTTATATTTTCTCTATAGTAAAAATTACTTAAATCAAATTACATGTAAGATTAAAAATTATGAAATAATTTTTTTGATGATTTTTACCCTTATTATAGTTAATATTATCTAAATTAAAGTAATTTAAATATTTTTTTTAGGGAAGTAATTTAAATATTATCAACTACTATAATTATTAAATCACTAAAATAATAAAGGCAAAAACGAAAAAAGGTTGCTTAAGGTAAACAGCATAAAAATAATATCAAATAATTTAATTAGCCGAATACTAGTATTTAACCAAATTGCTAATAATTTTGACTCGCTCTTAGATGAGACCGCCACCTTCAACGTGCATAACAAAACCACTCAAAAAGCTGACTTCTTTATCTCTTTCACCCTCCCGATCTCTAAGAAAAACAACGCCAAAGGTGGGAAATGGGGTCGATGCTCGAATGGTCAAAACGGGTTTCGACCCAAATACCAGCCATTTCAATTTCCAGATTAGAGCCTGCCTTGAAACCGGTGAACTATCTCGAGCACGAGATTTGTTCGATCAAATGCCACACACAAACACTATCTCGACCAACTTTATGCTTTCTGGGTACTTGAAATCTGGCCATATATCGGCTGCTAGAGAGTTCTTTGATAACATTATTGAGCGAACTGAAGTAACATGGACCATCTTGATTGGTGGGTACTTGCGAAATAAGCAGTTTGTCGAAGCGTTTGAGCTTTTCTCTGGTATGCATGGTTGTGATGTGAAGCCTGATTATGTAACCTTTGCAACACTTTTATCAGGATTCAATGGCCCCAAGAGGGCACAAGAATTGTCTCAGGTTCATGCCCATGTCGTAAAACAAGGACATGATGCGGCACTTATTGTTTGTAACTCGTTGATTGATTCTTATTGCAAAATTGGTCGCCTGGACTTGGCTTGTCAGCTATTCAAGACAATGGTGCGAAGGGATTCGGTTAGTTATAATGTGCTTATAACAGGGTATGGAAAGAACGGATTAAACGAAGGCGGGGTGAAGCTGTTTAAATCAATGCAAAATCGTGGTATTAAGCCTTGTGATTTTACCTTTGCGGCTGTGTTAAGTTCTGGTATTTGGCTGGATGATGCATCGTTTGGGCAACAAGTTCACAGTTTTGCAGTGAAAACCAATTTCGTTTGGAACGTCTTTGTGGCAAATGCCTTCTTGGACTTCTATTCGAAGCATAATTGTTTAAATGAAGTTAACAAATTGTTTAATGAGATGACAGAGTTGGATGCTATTTCTTACAATGTGATTATTACAGCTTATGCACATGCCGGGCTATTCAAACAATCTATTGATCTTTTTCATGAACTACGCCACACACAATTTGACTGCTGGAATTTTCCTTTTGCAACCATGCTAAGTATAGCTTCAACTACACTGGATCTGCAGCTGGGTAAGCAACTCCATTCTTTGGCTATTTTGGCAACGGTTGATTCAGAAGCTCTGGTGGCAAATTCTTTGGTTGACATGTATGCTAAGTGTGGAAGATTTAAGGAAGCTGAGATGATATTTGTTGAACAAAGTGATAAAAGCACTGTTCCATGGACAGCCTTGATCTCTGCTAAGATTCAGAACGGCTATTTTGAAGAGGGCCTAAAACTGTTCACCCAGATGTGTGGAGCTAATGTAATTGGCGACCAGGCCACTTTTGCAAGCGTCTTAAAAGCCTCTGCAAATTTGGCATCGGTCTTAATGGGTAGACAGCTGCACTGTTGCATGGTCAGATTAGGTTTAACATCGAATGTTTATTGTGGAAGTGCACTTGTGGACATGTATGCAAAATGTGGGTCTGTAAGAGATGCAATTAAAAATTTTGAAGAGATGCCTGAAAAGAATGTAGTTTCCTGGAATGCATTAATCCTAGCTTATGCTCAAAATGGGGATGGCGAGTCTACTCTGAAATCATTTGAAAAGATGGTTCTTTTAGGCTATCAACCAGATTCAGTTAGCTTTCTCTGTGTCCTATCTGCTTGCAGCCGCTGTGGACTTGTTGAAGAAGGATTAAGGCACTTCAGTTCAATGACTGACGTCTATAAATTGGTACCGAAGAGAGAACATTACACATCTATGGTTGATGCCTTATGTAGGAGTGGAAGATTTGATGCAGCAGAAAAGTTAATAGCTGAAATGCCTTACGAAGCAGATGAGATAATGTGGTCATCAGTTTTGAACTCTTGTAGGATTCACATGAACCATACATTGGCAAAGAAAGCCGCAGAAAAACTTTTTGAAATGGAGACTCTTAGGGATGCTGCTCCATATGTCACTATGGCCAATATCTATGCAGAGGCTGGACATTGGAACAGTGTTGGGGAGGTGAAGAAGGCAATGAGAGAACGTGGAGTTAGAAAGATACCGGCTTATAGTTGGATTGAACTCAGAGATAAAATCCATATATTTTCAGCAAATGACAAAAGCCACCCGCAGATGGATGCAATCTTGCGAAAGTTGGATATTTTGACGGAGCAAATGGGAAGGGAAGGATATAAGCCCGATACAAGTTGTGCCCTTCACAATGTGGATGAGGATGTCAAAATTGAATCTCTTAAGTATCACAGCGAAAGATTGGCGATAGCATTTGCATTGATTAGTACCCCAGAGGGATCACCAATCCTGGTGATGAAGAATTTACGAACTTGTACAGATTGTCATGCAGCAATTAAGTTTATATCAAAAATCGTTAGGAGGGAAATTACGGTTAGGGATTCGAGCAGGTTCCATCATTTCAGAGATGGGCTCTGCAGCTGCAGGGATTTCTGGTGAATAGTTGGAAGATTTGTTGTCTTCTTTTGCCATTTCGGTAAGCCATAAATTGTGATAGCAAGATAATTATAGCCGTTTAATTGAGTTAACTATTTTTGAAGGGGGAAATCCCAACTTTTTAATATCTATCTTCTTCATCACATTACAACGGTCCAATAGCAATTGGGAAGCTTGTCCTTAAACAAAATCAGTTCATTGAAGAATTATGCAATTTCCTGTGAACTGGCAGTCGCTACATTCAAGAACACCAAAGCATGAATGGAGAGCCCTTGTAACCTGACAATTAGAAGTATCTGTTATCTGCCAATTCCAGTCCTTACGAAGTAAGCATCTGTATCTACCAACAGAGTTACTCTATTAGAAGTGCACAAAAGAAACACCACGGCAATCCTTTTGAGGAAAGAGATAACAACATTCTACTTCTTATTCTTGTTTTTATTGACTTCATTATGAGGGACAAACTTGAGCAACTTCCTATCTCTAGACTTGGCAATCTTTTTCAAAATTTTGGGGTTTTTGAATACCGCTGGATAAATGTATCTTCTAATCTATAAAATTTAGTTCCTTTAAAACTCAATTTACCAACAAATAGATATGATCAAGACAAATTGGATAAATAAAATTATATGTTCTATATATTATTTAATTATGGATAAATGATATTATTAAATTATTGTAAAAGTATAAAAAATTATTTTCAAATTAGTAATATGATAATATAATACGTTTCTCGAAGTTTAAAGATGTATCAAATATATTAGATGATTCAACTGCTTATATTATAATCTATTTCTTTTTTAATGGATGAATTTATATGTGTTTCAATTTTTATCATACTCAATCGCATTCACACATTAATTTAGAATTTGAATTGAAAATTTTTATAATTTTAAAATACCAATTCTAAGTTAGTCCTATTAAGCAACTTTAAGTTAACAAAAGTAATCTTATAAATAAAATGAATTGATGATTAATTTTAAACAAGTAACACAAGTAAAGAAATATATACTTAGATTAAGTTTGTTTCTTTCGTATGTTGCAATAGGCATCTTGAAACTATCATACATCCTTGTATGTCTTTATTTTTGAGCTAAGAAAATCTTGCATCATGTCATTTGAAACGATTGTTATAATGGTTGAAAACATTTCCCTATTAATTTTAATTTTCTTAGTTAAACTTGATCTAAAATAGGTACCTGAATTTAAAAATGCATCAACAACAAACAATAAAGAGTAAAAGAAAAAACTCTTACATCCTACTAACATTGATTGTTTCCTTCGCCCTTTTTGCAACATAAAAGTAACATAATGTTGATTTCTAATTACTATTAGCCAAACAAAATACTCTCAGTAATGGTTGATAAACCCAAATCACAGACAAACATTAGGACAAAAATTCATAATCTTTAAATAAAATCCTAAAAACCTACATTCCATCATTGTGCCTATCATGCTGAAAAGTAGTTATTTATGACTTGTAAATATTTGTCTCAACTCTTTTTTCATTTAAACAAAGCACTAAAGTAACAAAAAAATAGTTGTAATTTTATAATAGTAGAATGACACAAATTCTTACCATTTGTAAAATCTCTCTAAGAAAATTTAGAATTCATGGACGATTATAAATGAACTTGGTTACTTTTATTACTTTATGCGCAATTTCATTAATAAAATAAAAGTATCTACATCTCATAAATTTTTTGGGGCCATGTCTACATAAAATAGTCCAATAAAAAGAATTGTATCTGCTTTGCACATCTTCCTAATTGTTTTTTAAATAACATCATTATAAGTGATGAATTGTATAGTATTTTTAGGCTTAATTTCGTTCACAATTTCTTAAAATATCTTCCATAAAATATCATCATTTCTTATAAGGCACGATGTATTAATTAACTTAAAAAAATTGTCTATTTAGTAAAATAATCCTAAAAACTTTATAGACTCTTGTTTCTTATTTATCCAATTATTACATATAATTAAACACCTATAAATTGCCAAAGTCTTTCTTTTTTCACTCAAGTAACTTTTTATTCACTAATGCAGTTGCTCATAAGATTTACCTTTATAATCATTTATTGAAGAAGCTTTAAATCCTAGAATAGTAAAGGCAATGATATCTATAATAGGCTGATAATAATAAGATTAGATAGCATTAAATGATACATCTTCAACATACAATCATGTTTTGATTTCCATTTTCGCATTATGAAGTTTTTAAAAATCGTAAAGCATTTCTAGTAGAAGGTTGAGCTCCAAGATTTTTCTGTGGAGTAAAAAAGTTAGAAACTTGTCTTCTTCTTCTTTTTTTTTTTTTTTTCTCATACTAGTTGCATCAATCTCTTGTTTTTATGTAAGAATACTAGCTTTAGTATTGTCAATATTTTCCTCACTAATGCAAAATGAACTTCCATTTACAATTTAATTGTTTAATCTTTGCCTTCTTTCATTCTCATTCTTATACTTTTCAAGCAAAATTATTATCTACCATTTTATATTATGGCTAACTTTAAAAAAAAAAATTCATATCACCTTTGATTTTAGATAAATGTTTCTTTAACCTAGTGATTCTTTAACCTTTCAAATATTTGCACAATTCAAACATATAGTATATTTTTTTATATAATAAACCAATCCTACAAGAGCCTAAGCTAGATCATAAAATCTTCTCTAAAAAGTTGAATTATCAAAAGTGCTTAAACTCTCCTTCATTCAATTGTAAAAATAAATATAAGTATATGTAAAAAAATAAAATAATAATTAAATTAAAATAAAGTTTATGCAAATGACAGTAAATTTACTCCAAGCATATTGATCATAGTTACTAACAACTATACACTATTTTTTTAAAAAAACAATTATACATTATAATGAAATAAGGCAATTTCTGAGATGATGTTATTCAAGTTGCCCCCTATATGTAAGGTTTATTTATATGCACTACGTCAACTGTTTTATGAGAGTGCATAAACAAAAGTTAGTTAAATGAAACAATTGCATTAATAATATTTGAAAGAGCAGTCTAATCAGGTGAGAATAAAAGAAATTGCACAATAAACTCAGCTTTTACTAAAAAAGAAACAATTTAACCCTAAAAGTTAAGCTAAAATTAGGTAAGTTGCATTGCCACTTTGTTAACTTCCAATTTAATTTTAAGTTCACCTTTTACACCTAAGCCCACCACTTGTATAAAAGCCAAAAATCTTAAGAATCAACATCTAGATATTGCTTATCAATTGATTGCTTCATTCTCTTTTTTTTTAGCCAAAGGGTCAAATTAGACCTTAAATTTTTTTATCATAATTCAAATCGAACCTAAATGTTTAAAAATATTCAAAAAGGAACCCAACGTTTTGAAAATATTCAAAAATAAGAATTTAAACCCAAACTTAATAGCTTTATCAACTCTTTGTTAAAATAATATATGACATCATTTAAGGAATTTCTTAAAGGCCGTTGTTTAGCTCTTAACTTATATGAGATAACAACTAAATAACACAAAGACAATCTTAAAGGAAATTATCAATAAGATGGTCACTACTTTCCCTGAAAAAGTAATTGGCACATAGACGTCTGGTGGGTGGCCTTAAACACAAATTGACTACTCAGTTTTGAAACTTGTAATGAGTGTTTCAAAAAAAAGTAATGACTAAGATACTTTTTGACTATTCAAACATTAAAGGATTTATGTCAATTGCTACTATCGAGGCAAGGTGGATACTGTAATGTACAACTTAGGATGGGAATAAATGGGCCAAAGATACACCTGATATAGGAGTTTAGCTTGCTTTGCTTCTTGATGAAGCAATAACAAAAAAGTTTTCTACTGAGAGACTTGAAATAAACTTCTTACAAGGTAATTGTGCCAAGATTGGTAGTTCTTGTAATACGTAACAGTACCTTAGTTACGTATCCCAGATCGAACGTGAAAGGACAAGAAACGAAGAAATGTCAAAAATACTTGCTTTCGGTTTCATAACTTCAAACGAGCTTTCTGAAGCCAAAACGAGCGCAAATCCACCGATGTCTTTACGGGAATTACTCTCCAAGATGCAGGTAAGGTCTTTCTATAGTTTTCTCAAAACGTAAACTCTCTTAATGGATCAGAAAATCTTTATGCTTACGATTAATATGAGCAACAATAGGAGACCTTAACCTTTATATATAACTTCCATATTGGGTTTCGCCATCACAGGCTCAATATAGGTCCTGTCCACACTGATCGGGATCTATTTTTCACACAGACTTCGACCCATTGATTTAAATCATATATTGGGTCACTTTATTATCTTTATCTTGATCAAATTACATAACTTAACTAATAGGTTATTGAAAAACTCAAAAATACAATTAATAGTTGTCCCAACTTTATGAGAAAGGACAAAATTGTCCAACATTCTCCCCCTTGAATAAACATTAATTGCAATTTTGACTCAAGTTAAAAAAACATTTTAAAAACTCGGTTAAGCCAGGCTACTGTATTAGTTGACTAGGTTTTAAAACAAAACATTTGATTCAAAGATAACAAAAGTCCATCATTCTATCTTACAAGGCTTTCGATACTGAAAAGTATCAAATACATGTGTCATATGTGACACAGATCTAATACAATCATGCATATCTAATACCTCACTAACATGGATGGGAAAATGGATTGTGGAAAAATAAGATGATACCTTTATGATCTAAATTATATCATCTTCGTTTGTGGGTCTCAATTTCTCCAACTTTATGTTAAACCGCATATGCCAAATTGTATTAGAGAAATCATGTTTTCTCTTACCAAATGCTAAACAGCATTAGAAGAAACTTGTTTCCTCTCACCAAATGCTAAACTGCATTAGAGAAAACATTTATGTTCTCCAACTGAATGCTAAATTGCATTAGAGAACCTTTATGAGATTAAAAACTTATATCCCCTTATGTCATGTCAAATTTATGGATATCCTTATAAAACTGTATGCGTCTAAATGATATAAGCACAAAGATAATCTGTATATATGCCTAATGACCTTTAAATGCTTAATATTGACACAAATCTTAAGATTGTTATATATATTTTAACAATATATGATAATACGTATTACTGAGGATAAACGATGATCATCTTTATTGATGAAGCATCATATTGCCATAATACATCAAATGTACAAATGTACATAGAGCAAACATAATGATCCCCTAACTAACAGTGTCAAAAGACTTCAAAACACCCATACTGTATACTTGTATTTCAAACACAAGTGAGTGGAGTCCTTTAGTTAAAGAATCGACTAACAGTTCCTTAGTCTTTAAATGCTCCAAACTTTAATATCACCTTTTCGTATCAACACCTTTATGACCAAATAATTGACCTTTAAATGCTAAGACCTTGTGATAATCAAAATTGTTTCTAAATAACATTGATTATCACAGGGTCTTAGCATTTAAAGGTCAGCAAGATTATCACAGTACAACCGAATAGGTCTAGTCACTGAATCAACCACAGACAACTCTGAAATCAAGTTTCTAAGCTAAACCATCTATGAAACAGCCCCATAGCATGCACTCTACATGCATGGTCAAGGAAATCACCCATGTATACTTGATACACTTCCACGATATTGTACCATCTACAAACTTAAAACTATAACTTTAAGTGGACTTTTGATCATCCAGACACATGGCTAAAATTTGAATATGAATTTCCTAAGAGGTTTAGTCTATTGAATTTTTTATATGTCAACATATAATCTTTAATTCCTTTTAGTATCTCAACACTCGCTTGACTGCATTTTAATGTTCTACACCTAGGTTAACCAGATATTGACCAAACAATCAAATGGTGAATGTGATGTCCTGCTTAGTATATAGCCTAGCATACATCAAACTATCAACCGAACTAGAATATGAAACATTCCTCATACCTCTCTCTTTACTTTATTCTTTAGATATGGTGCCAAAGATTATCTCTCACTATAAGAGATAGGTGCCACAATAGGTTTACAGTTAATCGTATTAAACCTTTGTAACACAAACTCAATGTATGGACTTTGTGAGAGGTCTGTTGAGTGTTGAGATCTAACCTGGTGAATCTGAATATCTAGGATAGAAGATGCTACATGAAGGTCCTTCATGTTAAGGTTTTTGACCAAAAGTTACTTAACGTCATATAACATGGTTAAGTAATTTTACGTGAGCAATATATTATCTGCATGCAATAATAAGAAGATAACTTTCTCCCCTAACCTTTTAGTACAATCATCTTTTTATCTTTATTTTCCATGAAGCTGAAAGAGGTCAAATCTTATCAAATGTAAGGTATCACTTTTGGGAGGTTTGATATAAATCATATCTTGATCTGCTTAACGTGCAAACTATGTCAGTTCTATCTGGATCCTAAAATGCTTCAAATTGTATCATATAGACCATTTCATAAAGGTCTTTATTCAGGAAAGCAATTTTGACAATCATCTGATGTAACTCTATATCATTATGAGCTACAATTACTATAATTACTCAAAATGTAGCCTACGAGGATATAGGAGAAAAGAATATAAAGTCAACCTTTCTTCTTGAGTGAACCATCAAGCAATTGAGCAAGCCCATAAATCACTGAACTTTATCCCAAAATCCTTTAGGTCTAATTTCATTTACAACTAAAGAGTTTGCAGTTTTACTGTAAATCAACTAGCTCCTAGACCTTACTGTGTTTCATGGCTTGCATCTCATCAGTCATTACATCCCACTACAGATTGCATTGGGTCCAGAAACAACTTATGTAAAAGTAACTGGATCTATAACATGTCTAATAGTATAGTCCTGTTCACCTAATAGACTATAAAATCAGATGAGATAGCAGGTCGTCTCACTCTGGTCGATTTACGTAACTATATTAGATCTTGTACCCTTAAGAACCTCTATATGTACAAGTATGGGTTCCTGTTCTAGTACAAGTACGGTACAAAGACCTAAATCTACCGGATCTAATTGTATGAATAGCGAGTACATAATAATTGTAGTATTCGCCCTACTATCATCCGAATGGTCAAATGGCCCTCCATAATCATAGATATTGTATTCCATAAACTTAGTTGTTTGTGATTCCACTATTCTAGACCCTCCTTCTCTATAGTTAAAAGTTGTAATTGGTCAGGATATCTTACTAAATAGTAATGACAACAAGCATGAAATTTATCTTTATAAGGATTATACTACCTCAATAGGGCAACCACATACATGAATATGTGCAAAGATGGGTCTTCACACTTTTAAATAATTAGGTAGATTAGTCTTGTTCTACATTGATTTCTTTAAGTTCTTTAGGATGCGATTATGCCTTTCGGTAACACACTATTTTGCTCAAAACTACCCAACATGGTAATTAAATCACTATTTCAACTGATTCCATATATCTAACAAATGAACCTTTTTATATCTTGAAATACCATGTTTGCCATAATACTCTCCTCCACGGTCAGATCTAACATTTTGGATGAATTTTTTTCAGTTGGTTCTCAACCTTCAGTCTTTAAGTAAGAACACATAACTATAATAGAAATAATCATCAACAAATGTCATAATACATTTAGAATTACACAATGCAATAGTATAAGGTCTACCTATATCTTTACATATTAGACTCAATAAGTCAGAAGCATAAGTTGACCTCTTTATCCTTATTAGCCAACTTACCCCTGCAATAGTCAACACATGTTTCCAGATCATCATAATCTAGAATTGAGAGAATACTTTCTTTGATCAATCTCTCAACCTTAGCTCTGAAAATATGGCCTAAACTTTTACGTCACACTATATATGAGTTTTCATTTAATAGGGTTCTTCTTTTCATGGCTCGTTTAGTAAAATACAAACAAGCATATATCTAATTCGGGATAAGACGCATTCTATACTAACCATATGACAAGAATGTTGTACTATTATATTTTGCATTAAACAAAACTATACAACAGAAGTATTAAATACAAAACATCAACCTTCTTTGTCCAAAATCGATCCAAAGATCACATATAAAATGTGTTGTGTAAAAACTGAAATGAACCTTACAACAAGGTTTAGTACATATATCCCCTATAGATATTACTTCCACTTTTTTATTATTGTCAATCATCAGTTCCTCCTCTTTATTTGGCTTTGTCCTGTATATAAACCCTTGCATTGTGGAAGTACCTTGATCAGATACTCCATTATCTAGTCACCAAGTACTTAGTGCAACTATCACAAATTAGATTGATAAATTGATAAGCTAGGAGTTACCTGATGGTCACAGTCTTTCTTTCTAGGCCTCATACTACTGACTTCTTTATGTCATGCGGACCTTTACCAGTACTGGATTGAATAGCATCAACATGTGGAGAAGATTTAGTCTTTTTACCTTCTAATTTAGTGGGCTTCATCTTTGCTTTCCCTTTAGTTGCTTCGAGGGATGTAGGAGTAGCAAGCTTGAGTTTCTCCTCCTTAGCAATGCAGTGGGCAATCAAAGCATTAAAGTCTCATTCCTCATCCTGCGAATAATATGTCATCACCCAATTACTAAACTCTAGAGGGAGTGTATTTAGAGTCTAGTGAACTATGAAGACATCAAGAAAAGGAATGTTTAACATCTTCAGTCTACTGTGAAGATAGATCATTATTGATATGTATTCTATTACTTCCCTTTCTCTTGTATACCTTATGAAGAATAATTCTTTCATCAAGGCACTTATCTCAGCATTAGGTGAGACTATATAAATCTAAGAGACATTTCCAAGAAACTCCTTCATTATGTTTGTGTTCGGAAGTCCATTAAGCAGATGGTCAAGAATTAATCTATTAATGGTCATGCGACATAATCTATCAAACCGATCCCAGGCTTCATAGGTTGCTTTATGAGCTCTCAAGCTCATAGATGTAGGTGGAGATGGCTTATCCATCCGTATGTTCATATCAACCTCAGTTATATCCATAGCATTCAATACATCCACTGTTCACTTCTTTTTATTGAAACCAGTCAGGGTTTCAATGGTGATAATGATATTGTTAACCAGAAAGGTGACTGCATAGTAACTTTGATTAAATCAGCACAAATGTAGGACAACAACAATACTCAAAGCTATTAAATAATGTCTTCATTAAAAATCCAATCACACATATTATGAAACACCTTTGGGTTGAATACATAATATATGTAATTAGACCTCCACATAAAAGCGATCAGAGTACAGACCATCAACTCTTATGACACTACTACCTTTGGGGGAATAGATCACTTGAGCAACAACTTTCCTCCATCTAATGCCTTTATGCAGATCTCAAAATGTTATGTAAGGCCAACACTTTTGGGTAGAATAACTAAACATAAAATCAAAGACATCCCCCAACATACAAGCAGAATAATTCAAAATACTGACTTGAAAGGCCACTTTGATGACTACATTCTTATCAACACTCAAAACGTTCACAAACATAAGGGATACATCTTTATATCATCCTCACATTCTTTATTGGCATATGGTGTGTGACAATGTAACATCAATAAATGCAAAAACTCAAATGCACAGTCTCATTATCACACACTTATGTTGAAGACATTCTTTGAAAACTTCATTTGAGACTCTCGCAAAGAAAAAATCTTAGTAGAGCAACTATCATGCATCACTGGACATTGAACTGATCACCCAAGATACGAGAACTTCGTGTATCTCCCTTATGGCAAGTTCGTTGCATGAAAATTCACTCAAAATTGGCTTCAGAATGTCTCAATTCCTTTTTTGAGTAACTATCATGCAATCTCGAACACTAAATATGAGACCGAGGCACGCAAACTTGAAGTATCTCCCTTATGTGATATTCGAAGTATGAAAATTCACTCGAAATCATATTCAGAATGCCTTAATTCCTTTTGTGGATTTAAACGTTAACTTATTACTAATGTAATAAATCTAGAAAAAAGGAAATTTTCACTTTTTAAATTTCTCAGACTCGGAAACTGACCCAAAATATCCCGAACATCCTTACAAGAAATATGAAAATTTTGTGTTTTTTATTATTAATGTAGAGATTTCGTACGGTTGACGTCAATTGATGCATCAATAGCTGACTTCAACTGCGCGTCTCATGGAGGACGCGTTTAACATGTGTCATGCACCCGTGACAATGCAGAGACGCCCCCACCCACACTAGCGCGTGTATCGTATACGTTAGGCATGCGTCCGATCAGTATCCTTCGACGTGTCTGGCACGACACACAAGCCCGACATGTCGCGCGCCCACGCGCATTATTCACTGTTAACAGTGAGACGCACTCTCGACAGAAAAAAGCGAGTTTTGGGTCAATTTTTTGCTCTTTCGAGCTCGTTTTCAACTCATTTCTCAATAATAAACACATTTATACCAATTTCATGCAATAAAAGGAAAAAAAGTTGAGAATCAGAAGTTAAATCTCTAAAAACCTTATGGAGAGAAAAAAATCTTCATTTTTAACCACCCAATTACATCATCGCTCTGATATCACGTGTAATACATAACAGTATCTTAGTTAAGTATCTCGAATCGAACGTAAAAGGGCAATCCGGGATACGTAACTGAGGTACCGTTACATATTATACGTGGTATCAAAGCAATGACATGATCAGGTGGTTAAAACGAAGATTTTTTTAAAAATACCTAATTTTCGTATCCATAACTTCAAACAAGCTTTTTGAAGTTGAAACAAGCGCGAATCCACTGTCGTCTTTACGAGAACTGCTCTCTAAGACGTGAGTAAGGTCTTTTTACAGTTTTCTCAAAACCTAAATTCTCTTAACGGGTCAGAGAATCATTATGTTTACGATTGATATGAATTACAAAAGATCTTAACCTTTATATATGGCTTCCATATCGGATTTTCCTATCACATGCCCAATATGGGTCTGGTCCACACTGATTGGGATTCATTTTCTACATGAACTTCGACCATTAATTTAGATCATTTATTGGGCCACTTCAAATTACGTAAATTAACCAATAATTTATTGAAAAATCAAAAAATGCAATTAATAGTTGTCCAACTTTATGAGAAAGGACAAATTTGTCCAACAGTTCTTGGTCACATTAAATATAGGAGAAGTTTTAAGAGACAATGGTAAAAATTTCTAAACATTTTTAGTTATTTATGTATTTTATGGAGCTAATGTGATTTATGAAGTTGGAGATGTATGTATCTTGAATGTAACGACAAGTTCTAATATAAATGGATTTTATCTTGAAAGTTAGGGTTTAAGCAATTGATGCTAGATAATGCTTAGAATTTTAAGGAAAGTTACTTTTTCTTAAGTAATTAATTAACAAATGGAACAAATTATTTTAATATTTTAAAAATAATAACAAAAGGTACAATATTTTGAGAAAAACAACCAAAAGATGAAAACTAATCCTTCCTGTAATGGCAAAAGCATTTGTTCAAGTGAAAGCTCAACCTAAAGCCTAAAAATTTCAAGTTTAAATGACATTATTTTCTCTAACAAAATGATGTCATTTTTAAATTTTAATTTTAAAATAAAATAATCGAGCTTTGGGCTACCCAAGATTAATGAAGCTCAGACTCGAGCCGTAAGTCTCAGGTCCATTTAGGCTTTAAGATAGGCTTAGGCCCAATTAATTATTTTTTAGCTCAACGTACTGCCAATGAAGGGGTGCAATTGGCCAAATGCATCAACTGGGTTAGCACTAAGGATCGAGTACAAAGGTAGCCTTACAAAAAGGGCAAGTAATAAGAAAGCGAAAGGGAGATAAGAAGGGAAAGGAAAATAATAGGAAATAAAGAGAAAACAAAGGAAAAAAGAGAAAACAAATGTTAGGAGATTTCATTGCTTCGAACCATCTCCTACTATAATCATCAAAATCAAAGGCTACATTTTTGTTCTCTTTTTTATTTCCCTTTGGATTTTGATTTAGGTTCATCTAGTTAGGGGTAATTTGCTCATCTAAAGGTCAAACATATGGGCTATAAGCAATTAGCTAGGAAACGACACACAAAAAATTAAAAATGTCATGATAGATTTTTTAATAGGTGGTTAACGAGACTATTAAGTTGGAATTTAATTAAAAAATTCAAAATATTGGAGTTCTTTTTAACATTTTAAAATGTTTGAGTTTACATTTAATTCTTGAACATTTTAAAATGTTTGAGTTTAAATTTAATTAAGGTGAAAACGTTATAGTCCAATTTTACCCTTTTTGTCTTTATCTCTTTTATTTTTCATTTTAGATCGGTAATGTTAGTTTAGTTAATCCTTTCTTTAATTTAATCGTTCATTTTATTAGATTAGATAATAAAAAGATAGTTCTTACTAGAACTTGTAGTTGTAGTCCTTGCGAGAATGATACTCATACTCACTAGATTATACTATATGAACGATACTGGTACTTACCTAGTTAATCTATAGTATGGTTCACATCGTACACATCAAATTGAGTGTATTAGGACATGGATACTAATAAATATATTTAGCTTATAAGAATTTTTTTCCTTTCAAAGTGAGTTGTATGTTTGTCATTATCATTTGTAACTTCATCTAACCGATTTTCGTTTGGCATTAATATTGTAAACAAGATTATGAATGATAATTATGACTTAATATGATGTTTATGACTAAAATGTAATACCAAACATGAGCTTAAGAATTGATATTGTCATATTTGGTTAGAAATCAATAATGTGTTGGATTTTAGGTAGGTCTAAAATTACTTTTAGAAATATATTTAATTATAATATATTATTTTAAATTTCAAGCACCAATTTGAGAAAGAATTGGATGTTACATATTTAACCCTTAATAATTACTTACTAAATTGTTTTCAAAGTTGAAATAGGATTATCCATGAGAGAGGGACCAACCTCATATCTTGAAATTTATCACTTTAATAAGGAGCAAAAATAGCTACCACGAGAGAGAAGATAAAGGAATTGCTCGTCTTTGTTAGAATGCAATTAACAGATCACAAACCATATTCACAAAGATTATGTGACATCCAAGATCGATTATATATGCATAGAAAATGAAACATACATACTTGATGATTCGTTATATTCCACCAGTTAAAGAACGCAGAGATCTCCTTCTTTAGATTTCTGTAAAACCTCCAAGAAGTTGGAAAGAACCAGCGTCGAAGAAATACCAAATACACAGAGTAAGTAGTCTCCTTCAAAACGTTGCCTTTGCCTTTATATATCATCTGTGAATAGCCACCATTAGTAGTTATTCTTGCACAATGACTTTTAGACCCATCATGGGTGTAAAACATCATCATCTCCCACTCACACATGATGGGTTTAAAACTAAAAAAACTCTGTAGTACTCATACTTGTTCAATAACCAGTGTGACCAGCATACGACAAGAGTACATTGTCACATATCTGCTAGGAGTATATGACATCTCGATTGACAAATTGATCCTGAGACTTTTGTATCCTTTAGCAGACATTGTATGCTATACCCTAGGTCATATCTCGCATTTGCATTTTTTTCTTTGATCTCATTTAGTTTCTTTAAGTCATGACTGTATTCAAGTTCTCTCCTAAAGAGACGATGGTCATCTATGAATACTTTTCATGCGAGTCAATGATCTAAATTAAATGACCTTCCTTTGTTCTCAATTCTCTTTTGAATTAAATTTAATTTGCTTTCCTAGAATTATTCCATAAGATCGCATCATACATGATCTCTTGGCAATAACCTAAAGTAGCAAACCTTAAATTC
>JANPWT010000006.1:26735148-26745374 GCA_024678245.1 Erythroxylum densum
ATTTTCTTATTGTTATTGTGATTATTAAATTCCTTATTATTATTAATTTTTTCCTCTTCTTCTTCTTCTATTATTATTATTATTATTATTATACAAAATTAATTTTTTATTGTTATTGTTATTATTATTATTATTTGTTAACTTTTTTACTAATACAAATCATTCGTTTTAAAATAATAAATGAATTACATATTTCCAATCATATTCTACTGAAGGGTACTTTAGTTATTGACACTGTTTTTTATATTATGTCAACTGCAACTAAATACATTTCTGTCCTCGAGATGAACACAGTTTTATCTATTTTGTCTATCACAACCAAATATTTCACTGTCTTCAATTTTTGTTCTGTTCTATCTTTAAATTTTTGTTTCGTTCTGTCTTAGTATATAGATCACATTAACTATAAGCAACGTAATAGACACAGAATAATGAGACAGTAGCAAGCTTACGAGGACAGTCACCTCATAAGATAATTAATAGAACCCTAATAGGCTTCAGAGCTTACAGGGACAGTAGCAAGCTTAACTAAAGATAAAAAAATATACTCACATTGTTACACGATGAAACTCTGATAGAATTAAGGGTTCTATCAAGTGAGATTGGGTATAATAGGTTTTGAAAATATTAAAATTCTTTTTAAACTATCTCAAATATTAGAATTTAAATTAAGTTTTTGTTCAAATCTTTAGATTGATAATTCTAATTTACCTAACTTGTAGTCACTGAATAAACTCTGGAGTATACATAATAATATGCATGCAGAGTAAAGTTATCGATGTAGTTCATAATTTACATGCTGCTGTACGGAGTTACTGGCTACTAAACGACAAGAGATGCAGAGACTACATTGGAAAAAGCATAGCAAAGGCTTGACTCCTCATTCGCGTGAAAAAACCCTCCATCAACAGCAGAGACAAGTTTCAACTAAACCAAGTTTCACATATGGCAACATCTGTACGAAGCGAGAATATATATATATATATATACATAAAGATCCAAGAAGAAGAAATGAGGCCAAGAAGGTGTCCTCTTAAAGGAGAGTACGGCCTTAAGTGCTAGATGACATGTGAGACTACATGAGTTAATGGGGAAAATGAACACTTGAGAAAATTGTAAAATGTTTGAATTCCAGTCTCTAACCCATTACTAATCATACTTCATTACATTACTCATGCTAAACATGACTGTTCTGGTTTAAAGACGCAGGTGAGGTGATATTTGAGAAAGAGAAAGTTATTTCAGCCTAATAAGTAAAGGGAAAGGGAAAGATTCATTTCCCAAGTCAAAAGATTCAAATGTTCACATGGACGCTTCCTAGAAAGTGTATGCTGTAGTTACATTAGTCCGTGAGAGCCAGCCGAATCAAGAAGTGCTGCCTTGATCTGCTCTGGTAAAACATCATGTCCTTCCCTGCATTGCTGATAAAGAATAAAAGAAAGCACTTCAATGGATAACAGTATTATCAAAATGAAAAACCTGTGAAACTCTCAGGAGGGCCTCACTCGAGAATTACAGCCTGACTATAAGAAATGATGATAAAAAATTCCCAATCTTTTGCTAAATTTACAACATGACGTTAGTAGAGTCAGTTAGCTTTTTATTATAATATATATAGAAAGCCAAAATCATTGACACCATTCGGGAATCACCTACAGTACTAAATACCTTAAAACTATTATCATCAGTCCATGATGAACACGAATAGTAGTATACTGCAAGATGATTGTTATGATTGTCGTCAAAATCGAGATTGTTACTTACGAGCCTTGTAGCACAACAGTACTTACACATTGGTAGAACTTGGTTTAAGACCCTCACAAACAAAAAAATAAGAAGAAATAACTAGTCTGGTTCCGTTTGAGTAAAATAATCATCCAAGCCAAAACATCTCTTGTTGCAAAGACACCAACAGATGAAGATGGAGACTGAAAAATCTAAACAAATTTCCTCGGTTTGTGATATTGTCAAGCAAGCAACGAGCAGGGAAACAGTCACATGCTGATATAAGATGCAAATAGTGATACCATAGCGAACAGAAGAAGTGGGGGGACAAAAAAAGTACCTCGGCATGGAACACATCCAAGGCAAAACCATTGAAACAGCTGATGACAGCTTGCTGAATGTCCAACCCAAGGTTGTCCAGAGCCCTGATGGTAGAGAGCAAGAGACCTGGTCTACGGGAAATGAACATGTGAATATTAACAACCCTTCCTTCCCTCACCCTAACTTCCACCTGCAAAACTCCCAACATTTTCATTTAATTATCAAGCAGGCTAGAACGTGCAGACATGAGAGTCTATATTTTGTTATGTCAAACAACTCGTTCTACACAACTGCTCATATCGAGAGGGAAAATGCCAGGGACTAAATCTGCACCTATCTATGTTTTACGTTCAACACGATTCTTTCACTCTGAGAAGTTACTGTGAAGAAAATAGCAACGTATAGAATTAAGTTCAGTGGATGCCAAAGGAAACCCAATGAGATCACAGCTATGACACCACATGGTCGAGGCTGACAATAAAGGTTGTGCATTCCATGCAAAATCCAGTCACATTTTGTAAAACTAATGGGCACCAATACAATTTATTGCATGGTGCTCATAAATAAGGAAAAGAGAAACCAATTATCAAAGATGGCAAGGACATAATGGAAAAAGTGAATGGTTAGTTGTGATATTTCACCCCAGGTTCATGCATGACTGAGATGTATAGTATGGCATAGTGTTTCCAAAAATATTTTCAAAAGAAAATGATTATTCTGTAAATTAAATACAGGTACCCTGAAGTAAAAGCGAAGCAAATGTTGGTCATGCTACAACCTAACACCTCTGCTGCAATTTATAGTAATAATCAGGATACAAACTTGTGGTGAAGCAAAGTTGACGGTGTGATTCTCAGATTTTACACGTCCAAGTAAATGTCATGATTAAGTAATTGTTGTGTGAACTTCAAAAAGATCCAGGCTCCAGCAAGCCAACAGGAAATGAGAAAACCAATACATATGTTGAAAATAAACCTCTGATAGCCTAAAGATGATCGATTTACCCTTGCAGGTTGGTTGATGGGGCTTGGCAACATGCTTGGGCATAGATCTTCCTTCACGCGGCGGGGAAGGGTGGCAGGTGGGTGGAAGCTTGTAGATGGAGTTGACAAAGAGCCAGGAGGAGCCGACTCTAATTCATTGTGAAGATCATTGATCCTCTGCAGAAGCTCCTTCAAGTAATCGATGGCATCACCAAGTATTGAAGCTCTATCCATCTGAAAATTATTATTGTTGAATGAAGGATCGATAAACCCTTGAAGGACCTAAAATTAAGCCCTTACAAGGCTACAAACAGTCGATTATTCATTGTGTTATATGTTATTAGACCCCACATTAGAGGATACCCGAATCAAAATTCCAGACATACGTGCTATGTGCATTATTCAAAGAGCTGCACACTTGAGTCACATAAGCAAAATCTAAAGTGAACCATGGAACCAAGCAACGCAAAATAAGAGGGAAATGAAAAAAGTAGAACCCCTCAAGAGAATCAAAGTTAAAAGGCAGACATAGAGAGACAAAATTAGGGCAAGTTTTCAAGTAAAGCAACAAGAATGGCTCACTATCTACACTACCTTGCTAATTTTTGGTACAACAGATCTAAGCATGTAGAGCCTATCATTAAGCTTCTTCCTTCTCCTTCTCTCAGCCATCAAATTCTTTGCTGGCAACCCCTTCCTTTTACCCCTCTGCTCCTTGCTACCACCACATCCTCCAGTCACAGTACTATTAGCATTTGAGTTACTTCCTCCATTATTCTTCATACTCTCCTCCACTTTACCGTCACCAGTATGCTCGTCAGAATCATAGTTAAGACCTGATACATCAAAACTAGCTTCCTCAATTTCACCTTTCTCACTTTTCCTTCTTTTCCTCTCCGTTTCTCCCCAGTTCCCTTCAATCACTCCACTGTATCTCATCCCTGACATCTCCAAATTACCCAATTTATCATCGCTTTGCCTTAACATTGCTAGTTTTTGAAACAGAGTTGGCTGTGAACTCAATGGAGATAAAACTTCTACTGGCCTCAAAACCTTAGCTCTGTTTGCAAAAAGAGCACTCCCGTAAGGACCATCAAAACCCTCAAATCCCAGATTTCTAAACCCACCACCACCACAAACCATAGCAGCATTATCTAGCAGTGGTAGCAACTGGGTGGGATGAAGCTCAGGCCCGTTATAATCCATCATGCTAGAAACTTGACTAGTCTGAAACTGGCCAAGAAAAGCGTTTTCGCGCCCCAAATCGAGGCCATTGTCAAAAGGGTTCGCGACGTTAAGCAAAGGAGAGAAACAGGGTTTTGTGGGCAAGAAAGGTTGGTACTGTGAGGGGTCAAGAGCAAAGGGCCGTGAAGGGGAGCAAGAAGAGGAAGAGTCAATATGCTGCAAGACAAGATTTTCCGATGCTGGATTAGTAGTACAAAAACTAGAAAGGTCTCTGATTTCTTGGTGATGGTGAATGGTGTTGAATTCCTGACAAGGAGGTGGGTTCATAGCTGCTGAACCCGTGTACCAGTCAGTTTCAAGCATGGATTTGAAGGATGAGAAGGTACCATTAATGCCTAAATCATTTTGTTTGAGCTCCATCTTGTCACTAACTTGTCCTTCTTCACGAAATTTGTCACCAGTTCTGGTCCAAGAAGAAACAGTGTTTTCTTCTTCTGCTGCTGCTTCCACCGTGTCTTGTTCTTGCATCCAAACAACGTTAACGTTATCTCCCAGAACCATAGCTGTTTTCAGAAATAAAGAGGGGCCGTTACGGAGGCAGCCTGGATAGGAGTGGCGTCATGTGCCTTTAGACTACAGAACAGAGCTGAAATATCATGATTAGCAGTTGCTTGCTGTAGCTGTAGCTGTAACTGTAACTCTTGGAGCAGCAACAAAAGGTTTTGAACGTTACGTAAGTCTATTGTACGAGCAGCAAGCAATCTTATTCCTTTCGGCCTAGTTGGAAGTTGGCAGCTTATTGTGTAGTACGTGGCGGCCGGTTAGCCTATTAAGGTAGTTTTTTTGTATTTTATTTATTTCTAAGATATGAACTTCATATTTCAGATACATAAAATAAATATTCGATTAGTATATTTCTATGAATATCCAGTCTTTCATTCAATTAAATCACATAAAAGTTATGGAGACTTACGCTCAATTTTATTTTTGAGAAAAGGATTCTGACATATACGTGCATTGAATTGGTAATTATTATCTGGGGACAACATATTGGTTTTGAATTCAAAGTCCTCAGGGAACTTTGCCACCAAAATATATTGACTAGACTTTGTCTTCTATTTATCTATTATCCAACTGGACAACAGACAAAAGTTTTATTTTTTTTGTTACTTATAAAGTATTTTAAAACGGTTTTAATTATAAGAAGGTATTTTGAAGTCATTCATACTCAAACTAATTTTTGCTTGAATCGAATAGGTCTTTTACAGAAAATAAAGCTCTAATTTTAAATTTTAAACGATTGCATATATAAGAAAACTTTGAGATAAAAGTACTCTCAACATAACATAGCCCTCATTTACCACCATTTCTTACTTATATTTACATTTTAAAGAAAAGTATTCGATGAATAGTCCGCATGAGGATGCGGTCACACTTAGGTTGCGCGCAGTGATCACACAAAGACTGGTTCAGTTCAATGCATTAAGGAAGTAGAGAGCAGGCGGCTTCAAACTTAGGAACTACTATGTTGGAATTTCGAAAGAGAAAGGAAAAAACCATTTTCCATTCGCCATGCACATACAACACAGGAGCTTGGAATAAATTATGGCCCAAGCTTCTCGTGACTTCAACACCCTTTTAATTCCTTTTCATCGCCATCTACTTCTCCCTACTTTTCAATTCCCTCTTGTTTACACTTGTCCCAATCCCTTCTTTTATGATATCACGAGCAACAATGTATATATGAGATAAACTAAGACAGTTTGATATTAGTAATATTATTTCTTCCACACTCTACATCGTAAAAGAGATACAAGACACAATATCTCTTCATTTCCCTATTGATAATTGTCTTGACTCATTAGTTCTAATATTAGGTGGTTAGAATCATCGTAACTGTATAGTATAAAATGCAAATTATCACTAACTTATCTTGACACTTATTAAATATTTGGATGTAACTGTCACGTCTCTTAAGTCGATTGAACTCACTTAAATTTTGTTATTCAGTTAAGGTTTACAACCTTTGAATTATGGTTTTCTCTTTATTTAGAAATCTTCTTAAATTCAACTCTATGAATCACAACAATCCAGTGATGGTTCTCTTGATATGCAAGATTGTGAGAGCTCCGATAATACACAATTTTATCTCTAACTAGTAAAGAAGTTATTTTCACAGACCCACATAAAAAAATAAAAAATAAAAAAATACATATACATACACATATACCTATACATATACATATTAAAACAATAAAATAATAATTATTAAAAACAAAATATACATAAAAGATAACAATAATAATAATAAATAAATATGTATAAATAAAAATATAAAAATAAGTAATACAATAAATATAGAATAGGATAAAGAATAAAAATAAAATTAGTAAATAAATACCTATTAGGAAAGAAGATAAGTAAATAAACAAATCAAATAAGTCATTACAATTGCAAGAAAATATTTAGGCTAAGTAAAAAAATATTTAGGTTAAATAACTAAGAGAGAAGTACTATATATTAAATATCTAAGCTAAATATAAGACATAAGACTTAATGGAAAATTTTTAAAAGATCTATGAGAAAGAGAATGACCTCTTTATGTGAAATTATTTACCTATAACCAAATACGTCAAAGTTTTATATTGACGACCATGTCTTTGATAAGTTCCATCAAAGTCATATCATTCCTGATCGTCTCCTAGTTCTTCTTAAGTCATCATGTTTTTTCTTACAATCTTTAAGTACAATCTTTTTACATCTTCTCATTGAAGCATTAGAGTGTCTTCTCTAATATGTCCGAACCACCTATGCCTTGTCTTTCTTAATTTTTATTAATATTAGCTACTTTTAATTTGTCTCATACCATTACATTCATATCCTTATCTCTTTTATTAAGTTTTCACGTCTAACGAAACATCATCATCTGCACTATCATTACTTTATGACTATGCACGTATTTCATGGGTTAACACTCTGTTCTATAGAGTATGCATGGCTAGCTTTCATAAGTTTATTGGATGCACAAGGCTCCTAGTAATAGGAATCCTCATAATCACAGTCAAGAAGTTAATTAGGGATAGTGTTGAGCAAGTTCCTATGGGAAGTTTCTCCATTGATTCCCTTTAATCCATATACCAAATTTTGCATTATTTGTGATTTGATCTAAACCCTCTTACATATTTTATAAGCCATTCAAAAATATAATGTTGGATCAATTGTCATGGTGAACTGAGGCTAGTTTTCCATAAATTTGGTGAAGAAATATGACATGCATAGTTTTTCCTAAAGCTCCTAAAAGTTATTTCCTTTTTAAATAATACACATGGATCCATTACACCCATAATGATTCTTTGTGTCTAAGGATTATTCAAATTCCCTTTCCTATTGAAACTTTATTATATAGCTTATTAGGTAACACTCCCAGTCCACCTTTCTCTTTATATTTACAAACTTATTTCCATTATACTTTGGACTTAAACCTTTTGTTATTGTTGAGCCTAAACCACATAAACTGTCTCATTATCTTCTCCAATGTTTTAACCAAACCTTTAGCAAAACAAAAATGGGAGCTTTAATAAATATGCATTAAGTTAATTATTGAATCAATCAGTAAAAGTCTACCTACTAGGGATAGATGTTGGTTACTCCAAGAGTTGATTATGGATCTTTTCTATTAAGGGTAGGCATTCCTTGTAAAAAAAATCTTCTAAAGGTGATAGTCAAGCCTAAATAGACAAAAAGTGGATGTTTAATCTGCATTCTAATTATTATAGCTAACCAATGAGTAAAAAGTTGAGCACTATTCAACAAAATGAGTAAGTTTTTATTATTTTTGATAGATAATCCAAAAATATCTTTAAAAGTTTATGGGGTTTGCATTATTAGAAAACGATTTTCATGTGCTTTTTTTAGTAACAAAACATCATTTAAACAAATGATGGGAAATTTTTAAGTTTTTGCATTTATGAAGGAATTGATGAGTAGGATTTGGGGATATACCGTGGTTCAAGAGCCTAAAAAGGACCTCCATACATAGTACAAAAATATAAGTGGATATAAGATATCCTTGTCTGATGCCTTTCTTACCTTGGAGCCATTTAGAAGGTTCCCTACTTACTGCGACTAAATATGATGTAGTAAAGAACATGCTCAACTAGTTCCTAAACTTTATAGGGCAATTGAACACACTAGATACTTGGTTAATCCAACTCAATGAATCAAAAGTCTTATGAAGATCAATTTTAATTGGATAATTTGTTAGTAACTCCTTTTGAGTAGCCTCTGAGTAATTCTCGCTATATAAAAATATTTCTTTAATATGGTGCCCTTCTAAGAAAGCAACATAAGATGGAGTAATCACTAACTCTAATACTTTCTTTAGTCTTTTAGCAAGTAACTTAACAATGATTTATAAAGAAAATCATAGCAAGAAATAAATCTAAAATCACTAAAGAGTTAGTATTATGTGTTTTCAAAACCAAAAAAATGAAGGTCTTGTTGATAGCTTTAAAAAGCTTACTAGACTAAATATTTCCAAAATTTCCCTTTTAACCATTTCTTTAATTTCAGACCATGCCTTTTGATAAAAGTTCCCATTTTATCAATCTGGTCCAAGGGATCGTTTTAGCTTGTAATTCATAGACTACTTGTTTAATTTCCATTTCTTAAGAAGGTGAGACTAGGAATTGGTTCACTTCACTCAAGAACTGGTTTGAAATGAATGATCTCAACACTTGCATATTTGAGTTAGTCATGACCTATTCACCTAAGATATTCTTGAAGTATGAATAATATCCTTTAGATGATCTTGAGAAGTAATTTTATTGCTAGATTAATCTAAGATATAGTTGGTTATATTGTTGTTTCTTTCTGAAAAGATTGAGCTGAAGAGGAATTTTAAACTTCCATCCCCTTCACACATCTAGGATATCTTAGCCCATTGTCTTAGGATCAAAAAATGGACATCTAATGATCTTGCGTAATTTTCTAATATATGTTTTCTTATCCTAATCACCACTCATCCCTTAGATGATCATATATCATATTCTAAATATTCCCAAAGATGCCCTTTACCTACTTTGCTTGGAATAGTGCATCAGAACTAATATTCTTTTTCAATTCCTTTAATTCTTCCTTAACATATTCAAGTTTCTTAATATATGTAAAAGCTTCAAAACCTTATACCTTCTTCTCTCTTCCTCTTATAAATTTCTATAAGAAACCTTAATAATTCACTAAATAATCATTGAATATGAAAAGGAATATCCTTATTACCCTTTTAAAGATTCTCTCTATCATTATAGGAGCATGATTTGAAACATTAGGAATTTTGAATACAACTATACTTTCCAGACAGTTCTTTATCCACTCCTCATTAGCCAAAACTCTATCTATCTTCTTCTTAATATGCTTATTACTTGTTTGTTTGTTACTCCATGTATAAAAATTCCCATCTATACTTAGGTTTGTAACTCCCAATTTTTTAACACATTCCCCAAAATCTCTAGAGAATTTCCTAGTGCTTATATTTCCTTAAGTTTAGACCAATATAATGTGCTATTAAAATCTCTCATAAGCATCCAAGGGTCTTAAACATTGGGTCTTCTTTGAAGTAAATGGTTCCATATCTCCCCCTCTGAAACATGAAATTTTAACCATAAAAAACTTTATATCTAGGATTTTTTCCTCTTTTCAAAACCTAATTTTAGAGTGTTTGTATTAGGAGCTAGAATTAAGTACTTATAGTTTGACCATCCTTTTATAAAAAATGTTAATAACTCTACCATAATGATGATAATGTGGTTTGAGACAAACGATCACCATGATCAGTTCAACTTGAACTGAAAAAATGTTTCCTAAACTAATTTTGTTTCAAAAATCCCTTTACTATTATACTATTATTATACAAGAAATCAATTAAAGCTTGTTTTTTTATAGGGGACATTAACGCCCCTGATATTCCACACTACTATATTAATTAAGAATTGTTTTTGATGTAAGAATTACTGT
>JANPWT010000006.1:26783966-26802916 GCA_024678245.1 Erythroxylum densum
TTTCGAAGGGTGTAAGCGTCTTCCCTTGATATTTAATTCCGACCAAACTTACAAGTACGGGAATGAGAAACACAAGAACTGCTTGACTAGGCGTGTCTGTGAAGAGGTTGAACCTCGTGGTAATTATGTGAAAGAAAACATGGATTGGAAATTGTGTCCAACGTTGCTGCTGGCGAAGAGATGGGGTTGCTGGTCTGATATCCATTAGCACTAAAAATGAAAGTGCCGCAGAAGGTATTTATAGGATCTAAGGTATGCGAGGGGCATTGTAGGAAGATATCACCTATGCCTCGCATGCCTAGCTAAGTAGTAGTATCTCTCACGTACCATATTATCTTCCACAGTTCACACACGGTTTTTTTATTTATATGATGAAAATATTAATATATCTAAAAAATGATTTAAGTTTTATTTAGAGAGGAGGTAGAGAGAGATGGGACAAGGGAGAGAGAGAGAGAAACTTAGAGATCATTTGGTTCTATTATGTTTTTATGATGAAATTTTCAATTTTTATTTTTATTTTTAAATAAAAATAAAATTATTAATATAGTTATATTTTTATTAAATAAAATTTAAAAATAAATACACAATTTTTTTCAAAGACAAGTGCGGAGAAGAAGAAACTTTTAATGTCCAATGACTTAAAGCACAAATCAATGAGAAAGACAAGTAGAATCGAGAGAAAAAGACACTATATCTTACACCTATATAGTATTTTGCCCCACCCTGGTGGTCCTATACTATTTTTGCCCACTCTGGTGGTCCGGTAGTACTTTTGCCCTGGGGGTGGTTTATGCTAACAATGTCACTATAACAAATATAACAATATCACAATAAACTTTATGCTAACATTTGAACATGTTAGTAGCCTACAATGCAAATGCGTCCAACATAAAAGTCAAATGTTAGCATAAAGTTTATAGTGACTTTATGTTAACATTTTCACATGTTAGCATAAAGTTTTATTCAACTTGCGTACTTGTCATTTTTGTTGAGTGAGCTGATAAAAAACTGCACTATTATTTAGCAAAAACAGAGCCTTTTATAGGCTATTACATCAATGAAAAAACCAAGATAAGAGGAGCAGGCCTCATGACTAACTAACTCCTAGTTTAACTCCAACTAAAAACAAATGCTACTGAAGACTGGGACAAAACAAAACAGTAACTTAAAAATATCTAACACAGTAACTTAAAAATATCTAACACCCTCCCTTAAACTGAAATTTCTTTCAGTTTAACATCAACCAAAACTCTTCGTACTGCACACTCCAAGAGCACTTCTCAGCTTTGTGAATGCAGTAACTTTGAGGGGCTTCGTGAAGATGTCTGCCGCTTGGTCTTCACTTTTGCAATAAACAACATCAATTATTTCTTCCTTTGTGAGATCTCTTAGGAAGTGAAACTTGACATCGATGTGTTTACTCCTTCCATATAAGACTGGATTTTTTGAGAGTTTGATTGCAGAGTTGTTGTCACAATAAAGTAGAGTGGGACCTTTCTGTTGAAAATGAAGCTCACCAAGAATATTTCTCATCCATATTGCTTGGCAAGCACAAGAGGTTGCTGCTACAAACTCAGCTTCGGTGGTTGACAAGGTGACAATTTTCTGCTTCTTGGACGACCATGATACAGCTCCTGACCCCAGCAGAAACACAAATCCAGTTGTACTTTTTCTATCATCTGGATCACCGACAAAATCACTGTCTGAAAAACCAATTACATCTGTCCGCTCCCCTTTCTTGTATAAGATTCCAAAGTCAATGGTGCCTTTTAAGTACCTAAGAATTCTTTTGGCAGCCAACAAATGCTCCTCTTTTGGTTGCTCCATGTATCTGCTGATAAGGCTAACAGCATACATAATCTCCGGCCTAGTGGCTGTTAAGTACATCAGACTCCCCACAATTTGTTTGTAATAGGTGCTATCGACCTTCTTTCCTGCTGGATCTTTCTCAAGCTTCAGCCCCATCTCTGAAGGAGTGTTGGCAGCATTGCAATTTTTCATGCCAAATCTGTCTAAAATTTCACAGGCATATTTCTTTTGTGAAATGAAAATCCCAGCAGCAAGTTGTTTAACTTCTATGCCCAAGAAATAATGCATTAACCCAAGATCAGACATATCAAACTCCTTCATCATGGACTCCTTAAATTTTTCAAGCATTCCTTCATCATTTCCAGTAAAAATTAGATCGTCCACATATAAACATACAATAACAATGTTACCACCATTGGAGTTTACATAAAGAGTATGCTCATAAGGACATTTCTTAAAACCAACCTTCATGAAATAGGCATTTATACGGCTATACCAAGCTCTTGGGGCTTGTTTTAGCCCGTATAATGCCTTTCTTAACCTATACACCATATGCTCACATCCATGTTTCACATATCCAGGAGGTTGATCGACAAATACCTGTTCTTGTAGGTCCCCATGAAGAAACGTTGATTTTACATCCATCTGGAAAATTTTCTAAGAGCTTTGTGCTGCCAATGCCACCACCAAACGAATTGTATCAAGTCTGGCCACTGGTGCAAAAACTTCCTTGTAATCCACTCCAAACTGCTGCTTGTATCCTTTAACCACTAAGCGTGCCTTATATTTGTCAATATCGCCATTTTCTTTCAATTTTGTCTTGTAAATCCATTTCACCCCAATCGTCTTTTGCCCTCTAGGTAGATCAACCAGTTCCCACGTATTGTTTCGTTCAATGGCAGTGATTTCCTCATCCATAGCTCTTTGCCACTTGGACTCCTTGGCAGCTTCTTCAAATGAAATGGGGTCACAATCTGAAAATAAGGCAAAGTGAGTCAGCAGATCTTCACTTTGATCAATTCCTGTTACTTTATAGTCTTCCATCCATGCTGGTCTCCTTCTGTTCCGCTGCGATCGAGGTCGTTCTTCCTCAATTTGTTGAACTGGGCATTCGGTTTGTGGGCTGCTTGGACAATCTTCAGTAGTGGTGGTTTCAGGCTGGGAATGTTCCTCCTCCTCATCAAATTCTGCCAAGATTATTCCAGCTGATTTATCTTCCCATGTCCAGAAGTTTTCTTCATCAAACACCACGTCACGACTGATAATGACTTTCTTTGTGTTAGGATCATAAAGCTTATAAGCTTTTGACTGCTCACTGACACCAAGAAAAATACATTTTCCAGCTTTGTCTTCAAGCTTAGTTCTCCTCTGATCTGGAATGTGAGCGAAGCTGATGCAGCCAAAAATTCTGAAATGATCAACATTCGGTTTGTGTCCACTCCAAGCCTCTTCTGGTGTGATGTTTTGAACAGCATACGTTGGGCTTCTATTCAAAACGTGAATGCTCCATTGTACTGCTTCAGGCCAGAAATTCTTCGGAACATTGCTTCTCTTTAAGAGGGTCCGCACCATATTCAAGATGGTGCGATTTTTTCTTTCGCTGATACCATTTTGTTGAGGAGAGTAGGCTGCTGTAAGTTGTCTTTTAATCCCATGCAATTCACAAAAATCTACAAACTCTTGTGAGTTATACTCTCCACCTCGGTCACTGCGTAGAATTTTTATTAAACTTTCAGCTTCATTTTCAACGACCGCCTTGAAGCTTTTAAAGGCTGCAAAAGCTTCAAATTTGTCCTGCAAGAAGTAAACCCATGTTTTCCGACTAAAGTCATCAATGAACGTCATGAAATAACGTTTACCTCCATTAGATTTTGGATTTATGGGACCACACAGATCAGAATGGACCAGTTCTAGTCGTTGTTTGCCTCTTCGAGATCCTCCAGATTGAAAGCTATTATGAGGTTGCTTCCCAACAACACAATCTTCACAGACTTCTGCAGGAGAGTTAAATTTGGGAAGTCCAGCCACCATCTCCTTCTGTTGCAGAGTTTTTAGTCCTCCAAAATTCAGATGTCCATACCGATAATGCCACAACCATGCTGGGTTGGACACTTTTGCAGTGAAGCAACAAGGACTGACTTTTTGGAGATGCAACGGAAACATTCTATTTTCAGTCATGTTGACATTAGCAATCAAACCCAATTTGTCATCTTGAATTCTGCATACTCCATTTTTAATGATAATTTCATAGCCCTTCTCTTGCAGCTGGCCAATACTCAGCAAATTGGTCTTCAAATCTGGAACAAAAAGGACATTGGAGATTATTTGAGTAGAGTTTCCTTTAGTTTGAATAGTTACCTGCCCTTTTCCCATAACCGAGACTTTAGAGCAGTCACCAAACTTCACCGTATCTCGATAGGATTCATCAAGAGTGGAGAAAGACATCTTATCTCCGCTCATATGATTGCTACAACCAGTGTCAAGATACCACAGATTTTTATTTGTTTCTTCTTTTGCATGGCATACCATTAATAAGGATATCTCCTCCTCCTTTTCAGTTGCTTCTGCAAAATTAGACTTTTCTCCACGTTTCTTATTTAAATTTGTGCGGCATTCAGATTGGTAATGACCATACCTGTGGCACCGAAAGCATTCAATATTAGCTTTATCTTTGCCTGCAGACTTGTGTTTTTTGTCATTTGAACGATGGCCTCGATCATTTCTCCATGGACTCCCTCCACCGGCTTTGTCAGTGGAATCTCTACCCTTCGACTTGCTTCTATCATTGTGGGTAGTTACTTGCAAAGCTTGCTCCTCATTGTCTTGCTGGATTAATTTTTGCTCATGAACCAGCAAGGAATTTTGCAGCTCATCAATGGAGAGATTGTCAAGATCCTTCGATTCTTCAATGGAGCAAATAATGAAGTTATATTTTGGCAGCATAGATCGAAGGATCTTTTCAACAATAGCAACATCCTCTAGCTTGTCCCCATGAATCCGCATTTTGTTTGCGATTGCCATCGTTCTTGAAAAATAGTCGATAACAGACTCACCAGACTTCATGCGCAAAGTCTCGAATTCACCACGAAGATTTTGAAGCAGTGCCCGCTTTGCCCTCACATTTCCTTGATACTTCTTCTTCATGGAGTCCCAAATCTGCTTTGAAGTGTCTTTCTGAAGAATTGTTTCCAAGATTGTGCGATCAATGGCTTGGAAAAGATAATTTTTTTGCCTTCTGGTCCTTTAACTTCATTGTCTCAATCTCCACATCTGACACTACTGTGCCTGCTGGTTCTGGTATGCCATCATAAACCACTTGCCAATATTCCTTTGAGCGCAAAAAATTTTCCATTAACATGCACCAGTGATCATAATGATCATCAAAGCCGGGAATGACTGGCTGCACAAAGTTTTCAGAAGCCATAAGCTTTCACGTTGCTGCTACTAGTTGTTTGTCCCTCACAGGTGTATGGCTTTGATACCACTGTTGAGTGAGCTGATAAAAAACTGCACTATTATTCAGCAAAAACAGAGCCTTTTATAGGCCATTACATCAACGAAAAGATCGAGATAAAAGGACCATGCCTCATGACTAACTAACTCATAGTTTAACTCCAACTGAAAACAAATGCTACTGAAGATTAGGACAAAACAAAACAGTAATTTAAAAATATCTAACACAGTGACTTAAAAATATCTAACAATATGGACAGACTAAATAAAAAATACGATACTTTTTAAATTTGAAATTAAAAAATAAAAATTAATAATATAAAGCTTTCTCATTTGCCGAGTATGGAAATAATACTAGTCCAGTTTTCCTTAAAAGCTATAAATTACCGTGACATTTGAGATTATCCAACGCCCTAAATTTTACAAGTAGTAGTTGAATTAAGCGGAAAGCAAAAGGCCGGGGGAAAGTTGAGTTAGATGGGAAAGAACCATTAAAAATTAGCCACGTTGAACAGTGTCCCTCTGTTCACGCATAAGATTGGCAGGCCAAGCCGACCAGCAGCCATAACCATAAAACCTAACCAACTTACTACGATTTTACACATATATAACTAACCGCCAAATCATTTCACTTTCACCCACCAAATCGCTATTTTTGTTGGGCTTTGATTTTTTAGACCTACCAATACCATCCCTGTAATAATAACAGCAAATTATTAGGTATCAGTTAAACATAATGTCATCATATTAGTAGTCCAGATCTTGAATTATATGTAAATCAAGAGCAAGTTGTTGTTCGCTGTATCTTATTTTAAAGAATTAGAATGAATCAACCTAACACAAACTTCCAAAGCCATCACTTGAATGTTGAAAATAGAAGTAAGTGAAGCTTTAGTTTTAAATCTGATCATAAGATTTTTCTACATACCCAGAATTTGGCAACTGACAGTGATGTCAAATTCTGAATAAAGAAAGGAACGGCTAAGATATGAATCCAAGGATTGACACAGCTTAAGTCTTAAAATTTACAATAGTAAATTCAAAGTAGTAATATATGGGTCAGTAGAGGTAGGTAGGTAAGGTTGGACATGTTCGGACTCTTACATTGTCCTTTCTCTGATCGAAGGTTTAAAAACATGGTTGCTCTGATCAGGAAATGGTATCGATCAATTTAAATCCATTGAATGTGATATTGAAAGAAAAAGAAAAGTAAGGGGTAGGCATTAATTTGGGGGGAAAAGGGTGTTAGAAGTCAGAATCATCCATTTATAAAAGTACTGCAACATTAGTTATAGTTTCTTTACTTTTTATATCCATAAAAAGAACAATATGGTAGCAATCATGATTCATGATAGCTTTACCCAAAATTAGAGTTACTTCCACGCAAATACACACAGGTCATGACCAATGGCGTTCTTGTCTTCTCTAATTCAAACATACTTGTAAAACACTTCCTATATACTCTTTTTTCTTCCTTTTACTGTGACATCAGAGAAGGACATAGCATTAACCTCCACTATAGGGTGATTTGTATATCCAGTTAATTATTAAATCAAATTAACGTTTTGTAAAGCATGGTGGAAAGCGTGAAGCACACAATTTGTATAAAAATGATAAATGAAGAGATAAGAGACATACAAAGCTCAAGATCCCATGAAGTTTTATGCATGATGCACATTTCTATCTCTTAAAAAGAAAAAGAGAGCCTCATTTTAAAGAAAGAAAAAGAGAAAGAGAGCAGTCAGGCTGGAGACGTGATCCTCTGTCCTATTTCTTGTGTATCAACTTTATCCCCTTTAATCTCAACTTCCTATTTATATGAATCACATAAATAAAAGATTGAGATTAAAAAAGATAGGATTGGTACACAAGAAATAGGACAGAAGACTACATAAATAAAAGGTTAAAATTAAAGAAGACAAGATTAATATACAAGAAATGGGACAGAGGATATGAGGGAAGCAGGCTGAGGGAGTCGGCTTGTCAGCCATCAGTCCTTACCATGATTTGATAATTAACCATCAGAGCCACATTACATTCCAAGAAGACCATAACCGAGAACATAATTTTACATTTATGTAAATGATTTTCCTTATCTTTAACAATATAAAGGTGTTAAATTATACATGCCCCACAAGCCAAAAAAGAGTTGAAAGGAGCCGTCTTAAATGCATAGTAACACAGAAACTTTATTTAATGCCCCCTGTCCACCACCTTCCTTTCCGCAATGTTCATGAAAAAACCGTGTCTTTTCCCTGCCTCTTTCTGCCCATTTATTCATATATATACATACACCTCAATACGTTTGTATACAAGGCCTAAGGTGTGAAGTTTCTTTCCAACCCCCTTTAGAAAGGTTTCAGGGTGTGTAACTGTTGTTTCAGGATTTGCTTATCATCGAAAATGGAGGATCATGAGCTCCTGAAGAACATCACTCATAACAACAATAGCACAGGAGTTGAAAGTGGATATTCGGGAGTCCCAATTCACAGCCAGGTCAAAAGGATCATCAAGCAAGAACTTGATATAATCAAGTATCCATCTTTGCAGGAGCTAGAGATGAGAGGCGTCATAAGCAGGATCAAGCGGCAGCGCTCACGTTCACCTCTTGGTTTAGCAGAGAGACCAATCGCAGTGGGCAATTAGCAGAAATCAGTCCATATATTATCTGAGAGTAATTTGAAAGTTGATCTAGTCTAGATACATGGATGTTTAAGTTTATTGTTAGGAGTTTAATTATGTTCATGTATTAGTTACATAATTAGATATTGGTCCATGTATGGTTTTGAGTTTATGTATAGTTTATTCATTTGGGTGAATTAAGGGGTTCATATACTTAGATATGAAGAGTCATTTTTTGTATCTATAAATACTTGAACCAAATTCATTCAAGTGAAATACAACCTCTTCTTCTAAACAATTCTCTCCTCTTTAAACCTCCTCACTTCTTATCAAAAACATCCATAATGCTATCTATTTAGCTGCCAATGTTTAGGTTTAGGCGCCCTTTCTCTCTGTTGTTTCTACACAAGTTCACCTCAGTTTTTGACCATCTCCATCTTTGTATATATCTCAGATGTAGCGCACGATAGCAGGTTTAAATATGTAGTGAAAACTTTTATACTCTAATTGCTTCCCTTTTCATGTTTTTGTTCTTAATGTTTAGGTGATATCTCTAGCTCCATAGTCTTCCAGTTTTGATAGTTCCCAGTAGCTTGAGTCTGTGATCGGAATATAACTCCATACTGGTTCAGTTCATCAGAACAACAAGCAACTTCATATCCATTTCTGAAGAGGAGTTCAAAACTTGTAGGTCGGCAGGGCCCAGGTCCTTCCCAACAATGATATACTAGTGAAGCATATTCGTGAATCAGCTTCCTTACACAAAGTTCAAAGTCAAACATGAACTTTGAACCCCTACCTTTGATTCTATTGGTGTTTTAGGAAATCAAAGGTAACTTAGAGGCATTGTTTATTTGGTGTTTTCGGAAATCAAGGTAACTTAGATGCATTGTTTATTTGTTTCCGCTCCCCTAAGAAGAAAAAGAAAATAAAGAGAAAGAAGCACTTTATGCATTTATCACCAAGTCAACAACAAGAAGCTTCAAAGCACTGATTTCTAAAACTCGTTGCATGGACAGTTGTAAATTCAATAGCATCTCCTCGGAGGAACATAACATAGTAGTTAGATTCATCTACTTGTCGACTCCACTAATGTCGTGGGCAATCATGGATTGTCTGATTGATGATTCAGCATTACATTTTTATATGATTTACATGATAAGCACATAGAAATCGCTGTATTGATCTTCCAATGTTATAAACTTATTTACCAGTAGAAAGCATATTCACTGCCTGACATCGGAATATAAACTTTTTGGTTGCATTTTTTGGGATTGGTGCTCAAAGGGGCACAAAGAGGAGGATCCAAACCATCAGTAGCACCTCAAAGGCGCTTTAAACGAGCAAAATATTAGAGTCCAGAGTTGAGGAATGCAATGCTTAGAGAAAATAAAACAGAGGACATAAATTATAGTCTTTTCCATTGCTTACTCATGCTTTACATTTAAACATCTCAAACTAATTGCAAATGGGAAGCCATAACTCTCAGAAAATGCTATGAAATACCCCTTTAAATGGTCAAAATTTTTAGAAAACAGGGGTAGCATATTCAAAAGGTAAGAGCACGGCGGTAACATACACGACAAGAACATGTAAATGATAACCTTGAAGGTGGAGAGCCTATATTTCGCAACTCGATCTGCACATCAGCTTTGAGCAGCAGATGTGTTCTTGGACAATAGTGACTTCAGCCGCCTACTCAGTTCCCGCATCACATCTATAATTACAGATTTCTTTTGGATCCTGAACTGGATAGCCAATTCAGTTGAAGCTGAAACACCGTGTTTGATTAAGGATTCATCCTCCATTATTTTGGTGGGGAAGTGTCCCAAAGCAATCACACACAGCGCAATTATAGTACGGAAAGCTGACGCTTCAATTTCAGTCCCTAGAGGAGCATTGGCTGCTAAAGACTGCAGAGTATTCAAATCATGCCTTTGCACCATTTCCACATCATTTGCAAGCAGTACTCTAAGGGCTGCCAACAAGCGTCGTTCTACCAGTTCTTCACCCCCTATGGTTACCTGTTACAAGAGACAAAAGGGGCTATACAACTAACTGTTGCTTCTGATTCTGCAAATGTAAGACCACCTCTGTATATGTAGCTAAACTAAACAGGTTGCAATGTGTCTAACAATGTTACAACCAATCATTATATGTTACAACCAATCACATGGGTTATTCATTTTGACTTTTGTTCAAAACAAAATGTTACAACCAATCAAATGCATCAACTTATGGGTCACGATTATATTTTACTCATAAACCTAGATACCAATGATGTTTTGAATTTTCAAACTTTCAATATAGTCAGTAGAAAGTAAAATACTCTAATATTTCCCTGCCGTTATTACAGGCCAGAACAATAAACAAGAAGAATTATTCCGGATAACAAGCCATAACCAAGAGTCATACATGTGGAATTTCGGCTGACTTAAAGAGTCACTATGGAAACAAGATGATGCAACATAAAACAGGATTAAGATGCTACATAAAAATAGTTGAAAAGAAGGTGGTTTACTACAGGCCCAGGCCCCAGAGCTTTTGTCCTGACACTCAGATAGCAGAGGAGAAGAAATTAAGCCTGTTTCAACCTATTGTTTAAATAACTGCAAAACGATAACCTTCAGATTGGGTGCTTGTCCATGTCGAAGAAAGTTATTCGAATGAAATAAATGGCTAGATGATTAGGAGGAACTCAAACCTTGAGATTTGGTGCTTCTCCATGTAAATTTAACTGGGTAAGAAGCTGTTGTTGCCATGGCAATGGAGATGAGAAATTGGGTGAAGTTACACCAGCAGCCATGCTTGCCGCATCAAGAAGAGCTCCATCATATTTAAGCTCAATGCAGTCATAAGGGTTCGAAGAAACTACAAATCCGTAATCCAATAGGAAAAGATCATTGCTCAAACAGCCATAGTTAATTAGAATAGAGTCATTTTCTTTGATTGGTACTTGGGCCACAACCTGTTTTGAGAGTGGAAGAGGGATTTGCAACAGAAAACAAAATATGTAAGTTCTCCTGGTTCATGAACCAAATCTACTGCAAAAAAATTGAGAAAAAGATGGAAACTTGCTTTGATAAGCATATTTTCATTCTTAACATCTTGTTCTTGAACAATTTGTGCATTTGGATTGAAGCTGTGGTTGCACATATCAATGAGAGGAAGCATCATTGGAGTATCGATGTGCGAGCCGTCTGGAAGCTTTTTTCCATACAAACGAAATGCCCTAGAGGAGACAGCTGACATTGCCCATCCAAGACCTGATGCATCTATATCTTGGCCCTCAAAAGGGTGATTGTCTGATTTCAAACTGTGCAAAGCATGCTTGACTTCTTGCTCAAAATCAAGAAGGAAGCGACATCTTTTATTGACCTGGTACAAAAGTAAGCTGCTAGTTACAACCAATACTATGCCAAAAACACAGGGAGCCATATAGGAAAAAAATGGTTTCTTTAAACTTTAACTGGTTTTTTAGGAGAATCCCTATTCAGGAAATAATCTGGTACATTCTAGATAACATGAATTCATGGTGTTTTTCCTCTTTCTTGAGGCCTTTACCAGCAAGAATTGGCTATCAAGCTTGTCAACTCAATTACCTGAGAAAGAAGTGGAGCATACTGCAAGTTCTTTATATCATCTCCAGAGAAAAAGATAGGAACATTGTAAGTTTCAGGGAGATTGCTAATGTATGGCCACCAGAAGGATCCAATCTTTGCTCTCTCGTGCAGAAGCTTTAGACCCAATTTCATTGCCCATAGTTCCTCTGCCAATTTCTCCGAAATGTCCAATTTACTCATATTCAAAAGTGTAAACAGCCTAATCTATAACGAGGTTGTTATGAACCTATATTGACAAAGACAGCATACAATGTATTATAACGTACAGCAGCAAGGCCTCACAGAATGACGACACTAATCAATGCTTTCTTCGCAAAGAAAAGACTTACGTTAGTGCGTTTGAAGCACAAAAAATGCTCAAAATTTAATCTACGCCCCATAAATACCTAAGGGTAATTGCCAACTGAAAATGACAGAATCTTCACTGAACAGGCAAGCAATTAAGAAGGTATAATTTTATTTTCATCCCAAAACTTATTCATCACCAGAACTGCAGTTCTGAGTCAGCAAAACTTGCACAAATTGGGCATTCTCTAGTTGGATTATAGTTACACAGAAGTTCAACAAAATTACTAGCAAACGCAATCAAACTCCACACAAACAGATAAGATCAAACCAACAAACCGAACCCAATTGCTTTCCCTAAATGCAAAGTTCAAAAGCCCGAATAACAAGAAACCAAAGTAAAAGTCCATACCAGGAACTTTATTGGCCAAATTAACCAAAACAGAAGTAGCCCCGTCAACATTGTGGGATTCATGATCCCCAAATTTCAAGGGGACATGCGCAGGTAAGGCAATGAGTAGAGAGCCTTTTGACATTTCTTCACAAGCAACAAGTCCAAGTCCATGGGCACCGTTTGGTAATATCTTAACACCCCGGTGTATAAACCCACCTTCACGCCTCACCCATTTGATGAGGTCCGGCGGCTGAGGGACTAGACGAGCAGTGGCTGTGGCGGCGCATGTGAGTGGACGGCAATGAGTGAGCGAGGCCATCAGCATCATCTTTGAGGCGGCCATGAATTGATCGGAGCTCTCAAACGTTGCTGCTGTGGATGAGGTGGAAGTTCTGAAACGCAGTCGGTCTTGGGTTTGGCTGACCTGGCCAACGTTTGTTATTAAGGGTTTACGCTATTCACGTTACTTTTGGTATGATTATTTATTTGGTTTGTGATAAATTAGATCATATGGTCCAAAAGGCTTTGAAGATAGCCTACAAATGAAAGTCTAACAAATGTTTAACCAGAGAATTAGTGAACAACGAAAAATTAGGAGCGTGTGATGAAATGTGTTAAATTTATGGAAGTATATAAAAGTTAATAATAAGTCACACCTGTAAAAGTTGAACCAAGAAAAACAGGTGGTTTAGGAATTTCTAGTGATTCAAGAGCAAGAAAAGGAGTGACTGGATCTTTCTCTACATGAAGCAGGTGGATGAAGCAGCACCAGAAGATTATCGACATTGGTGAAGATTGATCGCGATAGATCTCAGGATCGCAATTCTAGCCAAGGAAGCACGGGGAACAACGATGACTTGACTCCTGCATAGTGTCGCGAAAGAAACGCCAACGCTCTGTCAGAGATGGCAGCAACGAAGGCGGCCTTTGGAGGGGAATCCTTCGGCGATAAAGGGAATTCCACGTAGTACCAAAAGCATGTTCTCTTGAGAGCATCTATCCCCTACCGATCCTCGCCCCATTAAACGAACCAAACCTCCAGATCCACCTTCAGGTCCGACACCTCAGAGCCTATCCATGAATCATCGAACCCATGGTAATGGCAGCTGGTTCTGCCGGATTTTGGTAGAATGGAACGTTGCCGTTTGGATCCATGAGATAGTTGCTTTCTGTAGTGATTTCGACGTGTAGATACCTGCAAAACAAGGGAAGGCACGTCAAGGGTTATGTCCCTATTAACCCTTCTGACGCTCAAGTCAGTCTTTTTGTGAAAGTGAGGTCGTTGAATGCAGAGAAAATTAGGTTTGTGATTGCTTACCCCTTTTACGATAGAATAGTACCTTATATATGAAGCAAAAGCTAGGTTTAGGTCTTTACGTGTGCATGGGAGTCTCTCACATGCGGACGGGCTGAGAAGAGCATGGATCGGGCTCGGGCCTGTCATAGCCATTGGGCTTGAGACTTGTTTAATGAGGAATGGACCGATCGGCCCATGGGTTATTTTGACTGGGTCCGGGCCTTGCACGGCCGACCCGACCAAACTCTATAGTTAATGATACTGATATGATTTATTGAATACGTGGTTAATAGAGGACCTATTATATTAGTTAATAAAAAATTGATGAAATACTGATGAAACTATCTAAAGAGAGGTAATTAAATATAAAAAGAAATCAAGATAGTAAAAATTATAGTTTCACGGTTCACTTATGAGAACATCTAATTATTAAGCAAGATTGATTACCAAGGTTGAAATGATAATTAACCCAGTTTACCAATGCCCTCTCTTGAAGTACATGGTATATTCAACTAGGTAATTACCACATCTCGATGTGTAATTCAACTAATCATACTTTTTAAGCATAGTTAGTCCCTTTAATTATCATACTAGCTAGTTTAGGAAATGTCTTTCTTTAAACTTAGCATGTCTATTCTCCTCGTGCACAAATCAACCTCAACACCAGATCCTTAATAACAATCTTTAAGATTGAATATACACTGATCATGCATTAATCCAATAATTAAGACCAAAGAGAATAAATTTAACCAAATAATAACTACCTCATACATTAATAATTGAAATATCTACAACAATCCCTAACCCTAACTAGGGATTTAGTTCCATTAAACTAAATTAAAAAAATCAATCTTAACATAAAAGAAAGATACAAGTAATTGGGAGAGTTATTATGATTCTCCTCTAATCTTGCTCTAAATCCCTCCTTAATACTATGAAACCTAAAACTAACAACTAAATGACAAAGGAGGTTGTTGAATTCACTAGTCTCCTTCAAAGCCCTCTAATAAGAGTATTCATAGCTACATTTTATATAAAAGAGTCCGAAGTTTGGTGAAAAAAATACTTTTGAGTATCCTCGAATTGCATGTTATAAGCCTGGCATTTGAATAACTTATATACTAGTGGTAGTTTTTGAAACTTGAGCTATAAAATTTTCCACCATCATAAGTTCAACACAATACTATTACTACTGCTACTGCTTTGTTGCTGCTGCTAATACTAAACCACTAATCACGTCTTGAAGGAGGGAAATTATAGAGAAATGAGGACATCATTGAACACTTCCCCAATGAAACCTTGCTTTTGCTTAATCACCTTGTGATACCATGGCACGCTGATATAGCAAATTACATTACATGTGTTATCCTTCCCTTAGATTTGTCTTATCAACAACTAAAATGATTCTTATATGTGTGTACTCATTAGTTATGGGATGAACCATTCTTTTACCGAACATGTGCTAATGGATTAATCGGAAAATGTGTTCTAAGGAAGAAATGTTAAGACATATTAACACATTGTCATGAATCTATCTATATAGTTCATTATGAAGTGAACAAGACAGCAACGTGAGTCTTGGGATGCAGTTTTTCTTGGTTGAACTTGTTTAAGGATGCTTAGGATTTTGTTGCACAATGTGATAGATACTAAAGAGTGGGCGTTGTCTAACATTCTAGAAGTGGAAGTGTTTGATGTGTGGGGACTAGATTTCATGGGACGGTTCGCATCCTCTATAAGGAACACATATATTTTAGTCAAAGTGGACTAAGTATCACGATGAGCTAAAGTAATGGCAACTTCAACCAATGATGGAAAGGCAGTGCAAAATTTTATTACGAAATTATTCAATCGATTTGGATCTCCACGAGCCCTAATTAGTGATGGAGAAGCATATTTTACAACAAATCTTTTGATGCTCCTCTTATAAGATATGGAATCTACCATTGTGTTGCCACTTTGTACCACTTGTAAATAAGTGGACAAGTGGAGTTTGTTAACTATGAGCTAAAAAGAATATTGGAGAAGATGGTAAATAGTTCAAGAAAAGATTGGGCATTAAAGCTGGATGATGCTCTATGGGCCTATAGAATCGCTTTCAAGACTCGAATTAGTATGAATCTTTTTTGGCTTGGCTTGTTTATGGTAAGGCTTGCCACCTGCCCTAGGAGTTAGAGTATAGAGCATATTGGGTAAAAAAAAAGGCTTGAATTTTGATTGGAAGTAAGCAGATGAGACAAGACTTCTATAGTTGAATTAGCTCGACGAACTTAGACTAAATGCTTATGAGATGCCAAGTTGTATAAGGAAAAAGTAAAGAAATGGCTTGATTCTCATATCAAGAAAAAGGAGTTCAAGGTAGGAGACGCAGTTTTATTAGTTAATTCGATATTGAATTTGTTTCCCAAAATGCTCAAGTCACGATGGAGTGAGCCTTTCAAAGTAACCTATGTATTTGCGTATGGAGCTTTAGAATTGGAGAACCGTAATAAGGAAATCTTAAAAGTGAATGGACAAATATGTAAGTTGTATCTTGAAGGAGTCTTTTCGCAAGATAGGGAAGTAATTTCATTCCTTTCATGTTATTAAATGAGATTTGAATGAGGAATGGTCAAGCTAATTACCATAAATTAGCACATTATGTTAGTTTTTCTTGAATTATAGCATGTAAGTTCTTATTTTAATGTGTTTTGAGTGATTTTGATTGTTAAATCTCATTTTTTAACTTTTTATAGGTTAGGAAATGAAGTTAATCGAGTGAAACATGTTAAAGATGAAGAATTCCAACCATTTCACGATCATGGAGAGTGCCATGATTGTACATTGTAAGTGCAGGATTATTCTTTCACAATCGTGGCACCCACACAATCGTGGCATGCGAGCATACACCCAACTCATGACCCACATCCACAAAACCCTAGTTTATCCTTCTTTTCTAATCTAAACGTTTAAATACTTGTTTTCTCTTCATATTCTTTCTCTAAACTTACAACTACCTCCATAGCTCTCAACTTTCTCTCAAATCTCTCTTCACTTTCACTTGTTTTTTTATAAATATTCTTTCTTCTTTCACCTAGATTATCGTTCCTTTTACACAAATCAGGTTATTTCCACACAAAATCATATCTTTTGACTAGATTTTGTAATATTTTCTCTGCACTTTTGTCTTCTACCATTTTAGTGTTATTTTGTGTTTTTGTTGTGTTTTCTTGGTTGTTTTTTCAAGTTATATACACTTAACATGACTCCAAAAATCAAGCATATTGCAAAATGTTCAACCTTGAAAGGAAAGCAAAGTGTTGAGTGATGGTGCATGCGACTTGACTAAGGATTTTGGAATGTGCTTTTCAATCTTCTCAATCTTCTAGGAAAAAGAAGATAGAAATTTTCAAACCATTTGTTTAAGACTTGTTACTGCACCACGTTATTTCAATTTTATAATCTTAGAAAATCTAGGTTTGAAAACAAAAATTGAGACTTTGAGTGTAAAAAATCGATGGGAAAATTTTATTCATTTTACTTTTAATATGTATGAGGAATTAACCTTGAATTTTACACAACTTCACATTTTGAGTCACGAAAGTTAGATAATTTTTTGTTTCGATTGCATAGAAACCCTTATAATGTGGATTATGATATTATGGAAGACATTTGTGATTTTTCAAAATAAAAAGTTGTTTAAAAATATGAAAACTTTCATGTTGACCAATATTGGAAGATATTAATGGGGTTGGATGAATTTACTTCGAAAATGCACATAATAATGTTATTTTTAACCTTGAACATTTATTATTACAAAACTTTATGTGTCATTATTTTTTCCGAAACTTAAAGTAACAAGTTTCTCAAAAGGATTTATTTATTGTTTGGTGCGTGGATCACAAAATTCAATTTTTTTTACATGTATCCCCATTTTTCAAACGATATTTACTTGTCTTAATAAGAAAAGTAGCTATCTAGGCATGGGTTTCTTTGTTACTATGCTGGCTCAATTTCATAGTGTTTCTGTTGATGGACTAACCAACCCTTATCTTTCCTAAGTTTTCGAGTCATACATATTTGAGACAAGCAGAAATCTTGGTGTGTCATAGTTTGAAACTCTGAGATATCGGCTCAAAATCACAAGTGAAACACAGAACAAGACAGACGAGCTCCAGTTCCACTCCATCACATCACTAATAAGAAAGCATACATTTTTAATATAGCTAGATGGTTGTAGCTAGAAAGAATGCATTTTTAGTGTTTGTGAAGTTCTATTTATGCAGAGAATATATCAATTATAGGTTGATTAAATCATAAAATAAAAAGTATTGTGAGGGGAAGTACTAAACTAGAGTTAGCCGTTTAATTGTATTCTTTTTTAATTAATTGTCTTATTATTTATTTTCTTGACTATTATCAATATTATTATTTTTATTTTATTTTATGTTTCTTTATTATGTAATCTATAAGAAACATTTTTTATCTAGTACTTTTATACGAGTTAATAATATTTGAATTTTTTATCCATGTTACTTCTTCGTGGCATCGATACCCTTCGTGTCATTATATTATTTATTAATGATAGATACACTTGCCTAGTTAGTGAGCAATAGATTTGTAATAGGAAAAACTTTACTAGAATTAAAAATATATATCAAATATATACTCACCTTTAGGCCTATTTATAATAAGTTTGGAGCTTTTACTAATTTAATTTATAATTAATTCTAATTAAATACTAATTTAGTTTCAGTAAGATTCAATATCTATTATTAATCTTTATTTATAAAGTTTTTCAAAATTTATAATCAAGTCTGACTTGATTAAATGTACATTTAGAATCTTTGGAGCACTAAGATGGAAACCAAAAATTTTATAAAAACCATGGTATTTTTTGAGTCTTCTTCACCACCTTATCATAAACCTCCCCTTCTTTCTTCTCTGGTTTGATTTGTTATAGCTTCTTTATTTCCTATTAAACCTTACTCTATTTTCAACTACTACATTCCTCTTCCTTTCCACTATCCAAGGTATTTTTAGGTCCTTTCACCTCATATCAAACTTTTTCCCGCCCTTGTTTTCTTTTAGAGTAACAACTTTTTGAAAAAAGAATTTCCTTCTATCACACCCTAACCACTTTCTTAATGACAACAATAGAAAGCCTTGAAAATAACCAAAAAAAATTCTTTTCCACCCCTTCCCTCTAGGCCTTTTTCTCCCTTAGACGTTAGAGGTTTCTCTATAAGCAATCAGGCTCCCAGCTAGAAGCAAGTTATGGGAGAGGAGTGTAGTGAAGAGCTTCAATATTCCCCACTGATTATAAAGAATAGAAGAAACTTGGTGGCACTAGATATTCAGATTCTCAAAGATAGAGTGAAGTCTTAGAAAATAACACTTGATGGAATAAAACTTGTTGTATTATTTTATGAGAAGCATATACCTTTCCCAATTATCAAGGAGTGGACAATGAAAGCTTGAAGAA
>JANPWT010000006.1:26822769-26841866 GCA_024678245.1 Erythroxylum densum
AATATTGTCAATATTTGTACTTGGCCTGAATCTGTGGAGGTTTCTTGTCGGATTCTTTCCTTCACAGCGCCATAGTGAACCGAGCAATAGGATGCCGATCCCATTACTCACTATTAAAAAAAATGTTATATTTTTTTAATTAAATTATTGAATAGAACATTATTCAAGTAACTATATTTTAAGAAACCAAATAATTAATTATATACCAATAATTATTATAAATAATTGAATTAATTTATTATATTCTAATAACTATTATTCATATCAAAATCAATTAATTAACTATGATTTTAGCATATTTAAATAGTACGTAAATCAAAACAAGAATCATTCCATTTAGATACCTACTTATCAAAATATAATCAAAATATCGAAGTATATTCGGTGAAATAATACTAGTTATCATATTCTAGTACCCTGCAACAATTTCATCTTAAATTCAACAATCAAACCGTTTTAGATGGCTATAAGTTTTGGTGGAGATGAAGAACAATGTGTTTCGAATCTAATGGTTCAATAATCAAGTCATTTGGACATCGGGTGAAGAAGTTATAACAAAAATACCAAAGGATGTTTAGAAACAAACTTTCTTCAAAAACATTGAAAGTCGCGATTGTGCGTCTACACGATCGCGATATGCTTCCAACGCCTATGAAGTTGCGATCGTGTGCAATCTTTAACAGTGAATTCGCGATGGTGCTTCGTTCTCTTTTTCACCATATATTTTCTTCTTCTCCTTCCATTTTTTCATTCTTTACCAAATTACTCACTTCTAAATCATCTATATTACATTTCTAACTCCAATACAATTTCTAAACAAATCAAATTCAAGTTTATCTTTCAACCATAACAAATCCAAAACTTCACTTCCTCTCTCTCTACTGTAATTTTTCAGATTTTCTTCTTCTCTTCAATCTTCTTCAATTAACATAAATGACACTTCTAACTTCATTTTAGCTCAACAATACAAAACAAATCAAGCATCCAAGGTTTACACTTAAACATAAAAATCTAATTCTTATACTTGCAAATTCCAGTTTCTACATTTTGTTTTCTCTTTCAACTTTCAACTGATGCATTTTTTCCATGCAAACGTATCAGGTGTACATGGCCACCAAGAGCCTAGTGTCACGTGTACATGGCCCATGCAACTCTATGCAGACGTATCATATATATTTTCATCGATTTTCATGAACTTCTGCATATCCAAATCAGAACCTATTTCATACTATTTTCAAACAATTCCTAGTTCACAAATCAATCATCTAATTCATTCATCATCAAAACTACACCTCTCTAACCTCACATGCATGTACTCATTTACACAGTAAAACATCATTAAAAATCACTTACTTGTTTCAACAAAGTCTCAAGCAGTGAGAGTGAATATGAGATGTTTTTGGATATTTGGTGTTAATTATGGTTTTTAATTTGTTTGATAATGTGTTGAGCTGAAATAAAAGTCGAAAATGAAAGTTAGAGGAAGAAAACGAGGAAAATGCAGAGAACGAATATGCAAAAAATGTTGAATTATGTTGTTTTATGCAACTAGTATTGAAGTTTGGGGAAGATGTAGCTATGTCAATCAAGGTGAAGAAGAAAAGAAGGTTGAGAAATAAGCTGAAGGTACCTAGGTTTCAAATGAAGCTAAAGATGATGATTCTAGGAATAATTCAGAAGTGTATAGATCAAAGAAATGGAGCCAAGAAGGTTGAGAATCAAAGCAGAAAGAATGAAGAAAAAAGCTAAAAGGAGTTGCAGTGGAGAGCTCAAGGATGAAAAGTGCGATCATGCTTTTGCATGATCGTAACTTTCCTTTATTTTCAGGAGACTCGCAATCGTGTTGGAGCATGATCACAACATCGAGTGAAAACTCATTATCATGCTCATACACAATTGCAACTTTGAAAGTAGATTGTAAAATCGTAATCGTGCTGATGCACGATCGTGAATTTGTTGCAAACTCACGATCGTGCTCATGCACGATCATGATTTCTTTAGTTGGTAAAATTTTTGAACATCTTTTCATCTTTTCACCATATCTTGTCCTCCTGACCTCCAAATGACATGGACTTGAACCATTAGATTCGAAACACGTTGTTCTCCATCTCCACCAAAAATTATGGCCATCTGAAATCAACTGGGAGAGACTGAGTGATAAACGTGGGACGAAAATGATGTGAAGTTCTGGAAAATGATAACTGGAGTATTTTCATGTAACTTCCTTCGGTATTTTGAAGATATCTTATGTTGTAGTTATCTTAATGGAATTATTTTTAATTTAGAGTAAACTAAAGACATAGGGATACAAATTGTCTAAAAAGATTGAATTTTATTCTGTATCTATGATTCCAGATTTTGAATTAAAGTTGATTACAAAATTCTATTTTCGGTTATGAATAGTCCGAAACATTTGAGATATAACTTTCAGATTTTGAATCAAATTGAATGATTTTGGTGTCATTAGAAACGTAATAGATAGGAGAACAATTTTCTAGAAGAAAGTATTGCCAAATGACTTCATTTTCATTGATTGATTGATCATGAACAATGAGCTGAAGGAGTGTTCTTGGAAAAATTTATGGAAATATGTTAGTAGGCGTGCACGACTGTGAGTTAAGGTGCACGGCCTTGACTTTTTTATATTCACAGGAATGCATTATGTTGGTAATTAAGTAGTGCATTTGTAAATACTATATTATATAGAATATAATAACTATCGGATTTGATATGAATAAAAACAAATTAATAAATATTCAAAGATGTTTTACACAACAAAGTGTAGTTTGATATTCTACAATTAAAAATCACAACTTAATTCAGATAAAAACATTAGTGATCGAAGTATTATCCTAGAAAAGATCCTAAAATATTGTCATAATATCAACCTCGAACTAAAAATAAGCAAAGTTAACAATGGGAGCAATTTTCCCTAATTTCCTCCAATTGATTTTCTGATTATATATATATATATCATCCCACCATAGAAATATAACCTTGATATAGTTGGTTGTAGGAGCATCATGATAAAGAATATGAAATATAGGACGCGAAGAAACTTGAGCCTCGAGCCATTGTCCACCTGCCAGCAAAAAAGAGATAAAGTCATGATACTAATAAATAGAAAGCATCAAACATACCCATCCTTAAAAAGACCTCATCTAAATAACGGATATATAAATTTTTATTAAAAAGTACATAAAGAAAGCACCAGCATGTGATTAAATCGTAAAATATAAAAATTCTTGATCTAACAAAGGAAAAATAAAATAAATCTATATAATTAACGAATCTAATATTGGTCAACTACTTGCAACATACATATGGATCCTTTCTCCCAAACAAATCCAATGCTATTAAGATTAAAAACGTAACACTAAACAAATGCAGATACATGGAAGAGTAATTATTTCTAAATTTAAACCTAGTCTGAATTGATTTAGTCTAATAAACTATATTTAACCATAATATTTGGGATGAATTGAGCTTAACGTCCGAATTCAATTAAAATGGAGCATAAGTTTAAACCTAATTAATCCAAAATGCTATATATCAAATTCAAATCAAGTCAAGGAAATCTACATCTGTATTGGTATATTTTGATACAGCAGAATATTGACTGCAATGATATGATATGAATTGGGCAAACAGAAGGATGGTACCTACTTAGAGCAGTTATAAGATTATAGGAATGAGCGATGACATTGATAAAGGGGAAAAACAATTACTTGCCATTATGCTATATTTAAGTCTATAATATACTAACCTCATCTTGGTGATAAGCTGACACCCTATTTCTAGATTTGTGCTCCTCTCAGACTTGGCATCTGTATCATCAAAGATTAAGATAGATTATATTCAAGCATACAAATTTAGAATAAAATTGAAATCCAATTCTCATCCAAAAAATTAGTATACTTTCTATCAAAATACTATAGTTGCTATATCGTTATGAAGCAAAACATAAAGCTACAAATTGGAAAGAGTTGTAAACATAAGATCTTACCAAGGCAAAAACTCAAGGCACTGGAATCTATAGAAGAATAAGAACCTCATTTATGACAATTGGATGTAAAAAGTATGGACTTCAACGAACAAATATTTCACCGGAAAACCACGAACAATTGGTCAAAATAAAACAAAATATGAATCTGCAATTGAATGTAAAAGAAAGAGAAGTAAAAAGCAACTGATTAAGACAAACAACGAGGTGAGTTAAGAGACATTGACACAAGGGGAAAAACAATTACATGCCATTATGCTATACTAACCTTATCTTGCTGATGAGCTGACACCCTATTTTTAGATTTATACTCCTCTCAGACTTGGCATCTGTATCATCAAAGATTAGGATAGATTATATTCAAGTATACAAATTTAAAATTAAATTGAAATCCAATTCTCATCCAAAAAATAAGTATACTTTATGTCAAAATACTATACCTGCTATATTATTATGAAGCAAAACATAAAGCTACAAATTGAAAAGAGTTGTAAATATAAGATCCTACAGTTGGTAAGGCATAAACTAAAGGCATGAAATCCATGGAAGAAAAAAAAACTTCATTTGTGACAATTGGATACAAAAAGTTTGGACTTCAAAGAACAAATGCTTTACTGCAAAACCATGAACAATTGATCAAAATAAAACAAAATATGAATTTGCAGTTGAATGTAAAAGAAAGAGAAGTAAAAAGCAAGTGATTAAGACAAACAACGAGGTGAGTTTAGAGACATGCAACATATTTTTTATATAAAAGAGTTTACTTCCCATAGATGATTGTATTTAGAACCAGATTCTAGAGGAAAACACAAACAAGTTTGAGTAGTCTGTTTTACACGTGCCTGTCCTAGAAAAACAAAATTAACAGTTAGGATTTTAATAATAATGAAAAAATCATTCATTTGCATGCGTAATGAACGACAAAGTAGAGAAATGGAGTTATAAGCCCTGCTATTGTCAAGTCTTGCGGAAGTTTAAGTATGTGTTGAATCAGAAAGAAGATAATGAATAGAACAACACTGATAATATTCTAAGAATCGTGTTTCTGGATGTTTATTAGAACAGTAGAAGTTTAATACACAGAGAAAGAGAAAAAGACTTTGGTGGGTGCATGAGAAAAAGAGTTTGGTGGGTGCATTAAATGTAGAAGTTTCTACATATGTGTGATAGATAGCATTCAATAGCAGAGTTATTAATAAGTAGAAGAAAAGAGACAGGATCTCACATCACAACATAGAAATGGATAGAAGAAAAGAAAAAAAAAAGAAATTATAAGGTAGCCATTAGATAAAATGGACGGCGTGATAAAATCGTGTGTTCGTTCATCTCGTTCATCCTTAATATTATATACTTAATGAATAATCATGAGAATTTTCTTGATTCTCTCTCCTTTTGTACTTCTCCTCTCTTTACTCTCTTATTTCTCTTGGTTTAAGTTGAGCGTAGGCTGTTAATAGTAGCATTTTGCTATCCAAGAAATAGAAAAAACAAAAGATGAAAAAGAAACGTGCGAGTCCTCCAAGCCCAGAAAAAAAAACACGTGCTACCGAACAAGGAAAACACGTAGTCGATTGGACGGTCATATAATATTTGTGACAGATACTGGCTCCTTGAGCAATTGCAATCAGGGATAACCCTATCAATGTTATCGTTGTATTCCACCCTTATCCAGGAAATTCCTATCCCTAAACCTCTAAAAACATCCCACTGTTCCTGTCCCTATCCCTATCCCTATCCCAGCCTTCCCTCTAGTCGATTTCCAGGTGCGTTTTTATTTTCTTGTTTGTAGTTCGACGTCAATGTTGTTCTTTGACCAGATAAATATGGATCCGGTTCCAATTGATCTCGTACGTTCACCTTTAGAAATATTGCGATGTCTACACAGTTATTAACGTACTGGCATGGCTCTTAAGTATTGGGTCTTGGGTGCTCAAAGTCCTCCTAGTTTTTGAAGAAGATAGAGCTCGACCGTGTGTGATGTGCTGAAGGGTTTTAAAAGCAGTTGACTGTGGCTCAATGAACTGACGAAGTCCATGTTGTTAAGGAAATAACTTGAAAATAGAAACTTTTTAAGAAAAATGGAACCTTGACGATTTGCGAACGAACTAGCAAGTTACAGTCATTAAGTATCTGAAGTATCTAAATTCCCAAGTAATTGGAAATTAGAAGAATGTTTTTCAGGAGAGCTTTATGATATTTGTATTGCTTTTCTTGATTATGTGTACGACGGAAGTGAGAAAATGGGAAATTCTGCTAATCTCCTGTTTAAATCTGTAGACGGACAAAATGGGTGGCAAAGGAGCAAGCAGTAATGATCGCTTGAGAACAATCTGGACTCCTGAAATGGATAGATATTTTATAGACCTCCTTCTTCAGCAAGTCAGCAGAGGGAATAAGTTTGACGATTATTTGTTCAGCAAGAGAGCATGGAAGCAAATGACTTTACTGTTCAGTACAAAATTCAATTTCCAATATGAAAAAGATGTATTGAAGAACCGGTATAAAACCCTGAGGAATTTATACAAGACTGTAAAGAAGCTTATTAATCAGGAGGGGTTTATCTGGGATGGAAATCACCAAATGGTGACAGCTGATAATAGTGTTTGGGATGAGTATATCAAGGTGAAAAGGATTTACATGATTTGTACCTTGCTATGTTTATGGTTTGTTTATTTGCTGAAAGTCTTATGAATGATGATTGCAGATGAATCCAAATGCTCGTACATTTAGGATCAAAAGGATCCCATATTATCCTGATCTTTGCTTGATCTATGAAAATAAAGGCATTGAAGAAAAAGGTGAAACCCTTGTTCTTCAATGATATTTGATGTGTTGGAAGTCTTGCTCATTGTTTCCTTATATTGATGGTTGGTTATAGGTGAAAATGAACTGCAATACTTGCCTCACTTAGTTGAAACTGAAACAGTTGCAGACACTCAACCGACAAGTCCTGGTGAGGGCACTATTGTGGCCCCTCAAGAAAGTAGAGTTGATGCAATGTCTGTGTCAAAGGATGTGGTAGATGATTCGACATCCAAAGAAGTTTTAGATGATCTGCATTGGACCCCATCACGTGTAACTCAATCAACAAGCAATCGCACTAGGACGTATTGGCATCCTCCAATGGATCGGTATTTCATTGACCTTATGTTGGAACAATTGCAGAAAGGGAATAAAATCGATGGTGTGTTTCACAAACAGGCATGGATAGATATGATTACATCTTTCAATGCTAAATTTGAGTTTGACTATGATGTGGATGTTCTCAAAAATCGTTACAAAACTCTGAGAAGGCAGTATAATGTCATAAAGAATCTCCTCGAAATGGATGGGTTTGCATGGGACGATACTCGTCAAATGGTGATTGCTGATGATTATGTATGGCAAGACTATATCAAGGTATGTGGTGTGTGTGTGTGTATCCTGCAGGAAAATTGTGGACAGAATTATGATTACTACGTCGTTTTGCAGGAATTGGAGTAAACTAACAAACTAGATCATTTTCCAATCAAGTACAATTTCTGCCAATTCCCTGACATCAATACATTCAATCACTCTTTTTTCTTTCTCAAGCTCTACACTGTCTTACTGTTTCCTCAAGATTACTCGCAATTCTTCACTTTCGGTATCAATAACACATATATCAGATCATAGCATATTACACAATTGAATAATTATCTAAACCTATGACATTATTATACTGCAGACACATACAGATGCAAGGCAGTTCATGACTCGACCTCTTCCATACTACAAAGACCTGTGTACGATTTGCAATGATCATAATGTTGGTGAAACTGGTCGCTCCTTTCCTCAATTTTTATTGCTGGAATATGATGTCCAATCGGGAAAGTTTCATGGAGCATCACAGCTTTCCGAGTCTCCAACTACATCAGCTTCCAGCGGACTTAGGATGGAGTCAGTACAAACAGGTTCAATACCTAAAATGTCAACTCAGAATAACAAGCGGCAATCGGAAAACCTATCGACTTCTGCTTATTCGAAAAAGTTGAGGTACAAAGAGATGGGCAAGACCAGCACTTGTTCTGAGATGACGACCGCAATTCCATGCTTATCAGACGAAAAAAAGGATGAGAACGCCAACTCCATCTCAATAGAACACGTGGTTAAAGCTGTCCAAGCTTTACCAAACATGGATGAAGATCTTGTGCTAGATGCTTGTGATCTCTTTGAGGATGAAATGAAAGCAAAAACATTCATGGCATTGGATCCCAAATTAAGAAAGAAATGGTTGTTAAGAAAGCTGCGCCCCTGAATCATAGATCCTTTATGGATCATGAATCATCAATCATGATGCCTTCTTTGGAAGGCTAGTGGAGATTGGGCCTTTTCTCGACGAGTTATAAGAGTGGTTCAGGTGAACAAAGAGCTTCTAGGTATTGATATGTAAAATTTTAGCGAATACATTCGAAGTTGATATATCTATGGAAAACGAAAAGATGAAATTAACTGTAGATAAGAAATTTGAATTGCTAACTTCTAAATAGCCAAACTCCATTGAGGGAGGGTGTGCAATTGTGAAATATATTGTATATGTTGTGATTATGGACCTGCATTTATGTCAGTCTCTAAGGACCTACACGGGAGGGAAAAGCTGAACATTGAATGGACATGCCTTATAGTGCAAGGGTGACAACTTTCTGGTAAAAGTCGTACGAATACTACGCAAGATTGGGATTAGTAAGTAAAGCTATTCCAATTAAACATATGAGCTACCAACAACGAAATGCAACATGTCTATGCCCTTTATCAATCATCTGTTCAAATGGGTTACACCAATATGAATTATACTGCTTACTACCACAGTCTACCCTAGCTCCCCTTATCGAGATATACATTCATCAAATATTGATGATTGACCTGTTACAATCTGAAGCTAACAATAAAGACCGCTATCTAGAGTTTCAATCATAAACCATCGTCAAAGATAGTGGATAACAACAATCCTTGTACAAACTCGCTTCTCTTTGCCTTTTCCATACATTCCTTACTGGACATCGGGGTGAGATGTACGTTTCTGCAACCATGCAAATGACCCTGAAGTTAGGCACAATAAGGAAAGGATCTTGGATAGGAAACATCTGAGTAAACAAATGATTAAAGCTAGTTTAAGCGAAAGCAATGAATCTTCAGACACTTCAAAGAAAAAGATGGAGGACGTGAGGTGTCAAGATACAAAGCACAATATAAAATTACCCCAAACCATCTTAGAAAACCTGACAAAATTGATGTATTCAACTAATATGACTTGGTAAGCCATGTGTTACCTCTTTGCAACCATTTTAATATATGTTTATTTGAATTCAAGTTAGTGTTATTTTATTCTATCACATATTTATGGTATATATACGCTTCTTTCAATTTAAAAGGGCTCCAGATGCATCCAAATCTAGCTCAAATGCTGTCTCACAGCTAATTAGCGTGGAACTGCAGATGCTAACAAATGCAATGACAATCTGATCACGTCTCATTTACCCCTAGCCCTAAAACTAAATACTACGATGACGAAGTGACATGAGTGATTTTATTAATTTAATGGCATAGGAGCTGACTGTATCCTGCTTGGTGCTCAAATTGTTCCACATGCAATTTTTTCACAAAGGTTTGTACTATTATTATAATTACTGTCTGTTAATTGTTCTTTCTGCTCGTAGTAACCTTTATTTCATGGTAACTCAATGGCTTAAGATGGATAAAGATGCAGAAGACAAAGTGATGAGGTTTGCTGAACAACTAACCTTTCTAGCACTTTATCGTTTGAGCTTTTCTCTTCTGACGTTGCTTCATTTGAGCGATCAGACTGTACAGTTTCTGACTTATCAGATGAAGGTCCAATGCAAAGAAATGACAGCAAAGGATCAGGTGCCAACTTGGAAGAAGAAACCGTAGAGGATGACCCCCTGACTAGTGACTGAACGTATCCATCTTCCAACTCCTTCTTCAGGAAAGAAAGAGTTGAATGCAAATCATTTTGTTGAAATTTCAACTTTTGCAAACTGTAATGTCTAGTCAAGGAAAAAACTGAAAAGCTCAACTCATTATAAAATACCAACCAAGCACATAACAACGATATTAAATTACCCCATACAAATAAAGATATTCAAAACCAACATTAATTGTTAAAAGGGAGATAACGCACAAATCAACTTAGCAAAGGATATCTTGATCATGTCTCCATGTTGTATCTGTATGTGCGCAACCAAATTCACTCCCACTCTTGTGGCACAAACCGGGCATGCCTGCAACTGCAGACATTGTCTATTGTAAGCAAATTGAAATGAAAGAGTATTATTAAAACCTAGCCAAGACCTATTTTTACTGAATGTCATATGAAGATGGCATGTCAAGTAAATCACACAAAGGCATGTTGTTGAACATGTATAGAGTCAATTGCATAAATGGCACCACTTGAATGGAGTCACTTTAGCATTAGACATCCCTAGTCTTTCTCTCAAGAAAATCATCAAAGGAAAAATGTTAACGTTTCATTTCAAATACAGCTCCCATGGGAAATCCACCTTTCTGAACTAAGTTCAAATTTCATAGCTTTATGAGCCTATGCATTCAAGAAACTTTGCCTAGGCTCTCATGCTAATAGAATGCTTTTATGCCTGAAATTGTGGAAATATAACAAAACCAAGAACTTAAGCAATAACAGTAATTGTATTACTGACACTGCATATTTTATGAACGTAAAGATTTGAAAAGGTCAGGATAAAGGTCAAGAATGGACTATATATGACTGCAATATCCTGCAAGGTGAATACAGCTTTAGAAGAAACAAATAGATGATTCTATGTCACTGTGATCCAACTGAGCATATTAAAAACGTGAAAATTTCTATGCAAACTATCGTTCTAACAATTCATCGACTAGAGCATTTATGTGTAAATCAAGCAAGAAACTCACTTTTATAATATCCAAAGGTGCAAATTGGTACAGTATGAAATTTTGTGAGAGAAGAATTATCAAAAACACAACAATCCAGCAGTAAAAATGTCCAATAACTCTTTAACGCACAAGCAAGGACTAGTCGAGTAACAGTTATCCCTAGAAATAAGGAATATCCATGACGAGAGTTGAAGCGAACAATTACCCCAGAATTAGCTTCTAAATGATGCTCGTCATCAATATGGTAGCATAATTCAACTAAATCAAAATCGATGGTGCAAAACGGACAAGGGTACTCGGCCCCTAAATCATCATCTCCCTCTATCCCTATCTCTTCCTCTTCGAAATCAACACAAAGATCTGCTTCAAAATCAAGATCATAAACCCACCAGTAAACAAATTCGCGATCAGCAAAACCATCAATCGACAATATTAAAAACACCCAACAAATGAATACCGATATAAAACCCAATAAAGAAATAAAAATCCAAGCTTGAACTTACCGGTGAGAGCTTTTATAGTAGATTGATAGCTTCTTGAAGAACCAGAGAGACCGAAGCTCCATTTATCATTTTCCATAACTAAAACAAAACTTAAGAATAACGACTCTTCTCTTGTTCGATCAAATTCCTACAAAGAAGTGGTGGATGTTTTTGTTGTTTATTTTCTTTTTAAAGAGTGAAGAGCAAAGAGCAAAGACCAAAGACCAAATAAAACAGAGCTTAAAGCACCTCAAAGGGAAGCAACAAGACAGACTCGGAGAAGAAACGCGGTAGTTTCTCTTGCTCTCGAAGGCCAATATAAGGGGTTTGGTTGCAAATTTCCCAATGTACAAAACTTTCTAAGATGACCTCCGACTCTACTTTATTATCAAAAAGTGCCCCCACCCTTCGAGGACTCAACTACCGCGTAGAGACGAAGATCCCACTGAGCCAGTGACCGACCATTCCCGTGACAAATTTACGTTTTTATCCCTATAAGTCGTTAGATTTGTGCATCTTGTGGCACCCGGCCTTGGCTGTTCTTGTCTTCTGCCAAACGCGTCGTTTTTGTGATTCCATTGTCCATACAGAAAGGGAAAAGATGAATAGTGTGGCGGTGGGAGGAACAGCGGAAAACAACAAAAAGCTAATTGAGTTATTTTATTTTCCTGTTTCGTACATCTTTCAAATGTTATTTATTTCATTTTTCTATCCTAGTTAATGTTGATAACATAGATAAGAGGCGACAAAAGGGTAGCAAACAAATCTGTGTCTACCTTATCATGTGTGCCTTTTTGACATTACTTCGTCGGTAAGACAAGGGAGAAAAGAATTCCATAGTGGCTTAATAATATGTGATTAAAACAACTTTTAGATCATTGTCTGAACTCACTTGGAATGGAAAGGCAAAGGAAAGTTAAAAGTGAAGAAATAGTAGTCGATTCTTGGTCCATTGGCGTTTTGTTGGAAGTACATTCCAGGAGACATCTTGTCATTTAACAAAAAAAGTAGACAACACCGTCTGACTTAAAATTCTAATTCCATAATCCATACACTAATACATCGCAGCGAAATTAGAGTCCAAATCATGATACACCATACACCACCTTATAACAGTAACAGATCGCAATTGAACAAGTGCTTAGAAAGAAATTTCCCTTAAGGTTCAAGCAAAATGGAAGTTGAAAAACTCGAAGGAGTGTTGTAGTTTCGCAAACTTCTTGATTTGACCGCAATTACTTGTAAAATTACTTATAAGATTAAGCCGCGGTCATTTGTAACTGTATCTGTCGGTTAATAAAAATAATGTAACTATATCAGTAACTGTTAATTTTTTTGTACAACAGAAAAATAAATATGAAATTAAACAGATTAATATTGAAATTTGATAATCCAGTTCGACAGACCTCACCTACGTCTGCGGGACCCTTACCCAGCTTAATATTTTCACTAATGACAATAGTTTTTACACAAGACTTTGTGAGCCAATGGTACTCAACCCGTGACACTATCCCTTGTCCTCAATACCCGTGCAAGAATTTCATACCAAATAGTATGATTATCTCGTACTAACCTCAATAGACGATTTTCTCAATCAATCTTTTAACAAAAAAACACTAAACAAATAACTCAAGTGATTAAAACAATAAAGAACAAAAATTGAATACATTTAACATAGAAATGAATAACTTCTCGAAAGGTTTTCGACTCTTTTAAAGATTAATCTGATAGTTGTTCACTAATGACACTAGCTACCAATCTGCTGCTGCCTTGAAATTTTCTACACTCCACTACCACATGATATGCTCGTTCACCAACAACCAACCTAGAACAAGACAAAGAGAGAGTCATGCATAAAGGAGTCACACATTCACCATCACAAAATCTGCAGCTCATAAAATTTGTCCTTCAGCCCACGACACTGTCATGCACACATGTTGTTAAACCAGATAAGGAGTCACACACACACACACACACAAAACTCTTTCTTCAACCCACGTACACCATCCCTCAAATCACCAAAATAATTAGATTAAGGTTTCACCATTCACGCATACACCATCAATCAACGCCCAACCAAAACCTTCACCAAGTCACTCATATATGTGGTATAAAAGCAAGATAATGCACACAGAAAATTTTAGACAAAAAAAATCACCCACACAGCAACACCCCTTCAACTATCTCACTATATTTGTAACATACAACAACGTGATTTTTTTCATACACAATCAATCAACCAATACCAAGACACCACCATAAATTCCCTCAAGCAAGCCTCCCTCAATGCATTAAAATATTCAGATCAAAACTGTACACTTTTCCTCTTCCATTCACCATCAAAACTCACTAGAGAGACCTCACCAAAGCCCTCACGTATTTTTCTGCAAAACAGAGACAACACCCAGTGACCCACGTAATAAGACTAACATAATAGTGATTCATGGCAACATCCACCAAGAAGAAAATCACCCAATAACTCACTAGCATAATAGTGATTCATGACAACATCCACTAAGTCATGCAGCAATGAAAAATTCTAAATATAGAAACCTTCACGCACACCACCCACACATCACTTTGCATTGTCCATATCTCCAAAGGAAACATGATTCACGTGAATCTTCATTCAAGATAGAGTTATATTTGCACAATAACTCTATCTAAGAATCCAATTTAAGTAAGACTTCTTGATTTATATTTTTTAATCATTATTTGAATATTCAATAATCAAAACTGTCAAAATTAAATAATGAGATATATAATATATATTTTAACATAAGTGAAATAATCTATGCTTGAACAGCCTCTGCGTCCACAATGTACACACTCTACAACCTTATCCTCCCTCAGGTTCTTAGGTACTCGATAAACACATGTTGTTACGAAGTTGTGATCCCGCATCTTAAGTAGTAGAGACGTTCGTAACTCAACTGCATTCCATATAAAAATAAACAAATTAGAACACAACACAAAGTGAATACCAAGAGTTACAAGTTTAAGTTAGGTAGGACAGTTGATACAAACCTTTTTCCACTTGGCAATTAGATTGCGATCTGCATAGCCTTGCTCCAAACAGAACTCGTATAATTCTTTGGATATTTCCTTTCTCCGATGGTAGAGGTCGAAAATATAGCTGCTCTTCTGGTGAGCTATTTTAAAAATAGGTCACAAGGCTTCACGCTTTCTTTTACCATCATTAGGATCATTATTAGCTGTCCAAATGAATGTAAGAGCATTGAAAGCATTTTAAGGTTAAAAATATTAACAAAAGGAAAGAAAAAGACATGGAGTACATTAAGCTATGGTAGATTGCCAACCTTCTCTCATCTTTCCTTGTAGTTCACAAAGTGTAACATCTCATCGCCGATGGGAAGGTTATTTTGGTAAATCGGGACGGGCTAATAGGTTTTATTGCATTTACTGAATTAAACATGCATTGGCCTCTAATTATAGAGGAATGAGTTATTTCTGCCCATGCACATATATGTACATGCATTTCTGACATTTCCGGCATTTAATTGTGAATATGATATGATCGGTGAATTGTTGAGATAATTATGTTTGATTATGATTTATTAGAAATTATGGAATAATTGGATTTGAATAGTTGTATTAGAATGTCTTAAGAGTGATTGTCAGTTGATAGCGACTCATAGGAAAATTTTCTGAAAATTTGGGAGTAAATGTCCGGACTGAAATTTTTCGAGTGACGGACTGGTTGACTAAATGATACTGAAATAAATATCCAATGGTAATGGGAAAAATAGATACTTGATGTTAGGAATAAAAATGTTGAGCCATTGGAATTTAGAGACTGAAATTTAAATGAATTTGAGGACTTATGTCTTATGAGCCCTAGGCTTAAAATCAACCTTTAAAAGCTTTAGGTTTTGAATTTTGGCAGTAAAATCTCTTCTCCTTCACCTAGGGCAAGTTTCCTCTTCCTTCTTTGGTGATTTTCGTTTCCTTTCCCCCTTCACGATCCTTGCTTGTCAAATTATTTGCTTGCTTCTCCTTGTGCAAGAGCAAGTCTAAACCTTAAGAAAAGATGAAGTTTTATATGGCTTTAGGTGAAAACCGTGGGTGTTAGGGCTTGGAGAAGATTTTCGGGTATTTGAAGATTTGAGGCTTGATTGGTAAGTAAATTGGCTTTAATGTTGTTTTATTGTTGTGGAAATGCATTAATGGGTTTAAATGTGAAAGATTTTGGTAGTTGAGTAGAGTTATGACTAGTTATAGAGTGAGAAGTAACGAAAAATCGAGTCGGAGAGGACGGAGGAGCTCGTACGTCACGACGTCTGAGAGGGGCCTCGTCGCGATGAGTAAATAGTTACTCGCCGCGACGAGCATGTTGAGACGCCGCGGTGAGCCCGTCGATCCACGCCGCAGCTCCTTTGCGTCGCGACAAGCCCCAAAGAAGCTGTTCGCTGCGGCGAGCGCTTTCCACGCCGAGGCGAGCGACCCCAGGACGCCGCGGCGAGCGTTCCTTGGCCGCGGCGAGGGACGTTTTCTGATTTAATTTAATTTAGTTTTTGGGGCTTAACTTATGGTGTAGACCTCCAATTGAGGTGATTCTTGAGTCGTTATGAACTAGAGAGAGAGGTTTACAATTGAGGTAAAGAATGAAAGTTTGAATTTAAATTAGAAGGATCCGAATTATTGAAAGAAAGTGGAGTATGGTTTCATATTTCAGCCTAAGGATAGTTTCATGATGATTGGAGTTTAACTTGGAGTCTTCAATGGGTGAATTTGACCAAATGAATAGGTTTTCTTGGGATTATTCTAGGGTGCATGATATGGTAGATTGAACTGAATTATATAAAGGCAATGAGTCATTATTGATCAAAAGAGTGAAAAATTAGGTTTTGGACATAAGATAGCGAAATTGGGATTTAGCGCCGGAAAGTCATGAACATGCATCGTACATCTTTTAATAAAGACATGTGCATCATTGAATTGTTCGAATTGAGCATTTAGTGATGGGTAATTACTTAATTGTTATAGAGGCACCGTTGGATCGTCATTCCACGGATATTGCTGAGACTTCCAGGCAGTAGCTCGGAAGTTACAAGTGAGTAACCTAGTTGGTTCCTCAATTTTTAATTGTTAAATGCTCTGTAAACTGTCTGTGAATGTGAATTGTATGAACACACGATACGATTGCTTTCGATAAATCGGATTTGACTGCTATGGGATTTTGAAGAATATGATAAATGGGTTTTAATGGCAATGTAACTGTGAATTATTGGCATCCTTGCATTTCATACATAAATGCATGTACAGATAATGATATTTGTGACCTGAGTTGTCACTGATTACTGAAACGAGCCTAGAGCTCAAAGGGAGTTAGTGCATACCCAGAGGGCTCTCCTACTCCCTAGACGCGTCTACTGAACACTGAACACTGTTTAAGCGCTCAGTCACAACACTGTAATAAAATGAGAAAGAGTCACATATGCATTGCATACACTGTGTGATGGATTGAACCCAGTGAATGAAAAATAGGCAAGAATGCATGCGATAATTGTAATAACTGATTTGTGAACTTTCTGAGTTCTGTGATTGTCTGAGATATTGTAATTTGCTATACGGTATTCTGAATGCGTTATTGTGTTATGCTGTACGCTATTTGCGTAATGCATGAATTGAGTGAAACATCGATGATGGTTTCTCATTGAGTTCGTAAACTTACCCAAAATTGCATTATATTTTTCAGGATCGATAGTATAGACTTCTAGCTCCAGAGTTGGACTTTTCCTGCCGTGTGAGCGCGTTGGCAAGAGTAGCTATGGCACACAGGTCGGTCAGCCGGGATTGATTTTGGGGATGTCCTAGTATAGACTTTTGTATCAGATTTCCTTTTTGGAATATTGTACTTAGACCTTGGAAAACTGATAGACTTGTCTATATTTCTGATTTATGTTATGAAATGAGTAGGCTTGTGGATTTTACTTATGGTGTTTTTGATATTACAGTTTTATATTATATTGATGCCATGAGAGTACTGTAGTGACTAATGGCTCATAGCGCGGCCTTATCGTCAGATATGTGTCGGAATGACCCACGGACGTCCCGGTGCGAACCCTGCGGTAAGGGGGCGCTACAACCAAAATGTCGGATGAGTAAAGATTTAGTTGTTAATTCTTCTATAAAAGAACAAATGGGAAATCCAAAGATGTAACAACTATAGATGAATCAAATTACTTAGTCATACTATGAAGTTATAACAAAAGGTGATTGAGAAGAAACTAAGAAAGGATACATTTATCTCGGAGAGCCAATTTGGTTTTGTGTTAGAAAGGTCCACGACAGAAGTTTTATATCTCCTTAAAAGATTAATTGAATATTATAGGAAAAGACAATGCAACTTAAACATGATTTTTGTTGACTTAGAGAAGGCTTATAACATGATACTTAGTGAAATCATGTAGAATTATTTAGAAGTTAAGGGAGTCCTTATGATCTATATACAGATTATTAAGGATATGTATAAAGGCGTAAAAGTTAGAGAAAGGACAATAGGAGGAGATACAGAGCATTTTTCTATTAATATTGAGTTACACTGAGGCTCCTCATTAAGCCCCTTTTTATTTGCAATAGTAATGGATGAGCTCGTTAAGAATATACAAAGGGATGTGCATTGGTGTATATTATTTATTATTTATATTGTTATAGTACATTAGATAAAAAAAAAGATATCAATGTCAAGCTAAACTTTTGGAGAGAAACGTTTAAGTCGAAGAGTTTTAAATTGAACAAGACTAAGACTGAGTTCTTAGAAAGTAAATTTTCGGGCTATAAGGTGATTTCCAATGTGGAGGTGAAGATTGATTCAAAAGTTATACTACAAAAAGAGTGTTTTAAGTATCTATAATCTATTAACTAAAGTAATGGAAAGATCGATGAAGACATTGTTCACTGTCTCACATTAGAGGGGCTTAAATGGAAAAGTGTGTCGGGAGTTTTATGTGACAAAAAGATATCATTCAAGCTCAGAGGTAAATTATACCGCATAGTGATTAGCTTAGTCATATTGTATAGTCATAAATTAAAAGTGGCGGAGATAAAAATGCTTCGTTGAATATGCAATTTTATTAAAATAGATAATGTCAGGAATGTAGTAGTAAGAGACAAATTATTGATGATTAATATTAATGGAAAACTAAGAGAGACCAGGCTTAGATGGTTTAGACATATTAAGAGAAGACATCCAGATGTTCCAGTGAGAAGATGTGAGAAAATTGTACTTAGACATTATAAAAAGAATGTGATCAAGAATGATATAACTCTGTTAGAACTTATTAAAAACACAACCCTCAATAGAAAACTTTAGTGTACTAGGATACTGGTAAAGAATCTCACATAAAGAGGTTTTTCTCTCTCTCTCATAAGTCTCTTAAACATTTTCCTTCGAGGCCTATGTCTTGTATTTAATCTAACTTGTATTTAATCTAAACCTTTAATGTGTATTACTTTCCTCTTAGTTATTTAGCCTAAATTTTTCTTTAATTGGCTTAAACATTTTCTTATAATGACTTGTTTATTTTATTTATTTACTTATCATCTTTCTTCTTTCTTGTTTGTGTATTTATTAATATATTTTATCTTTTTTTACCTTGTTTTATATTTATTTTATTATTTTTATTTGTACGTATTTATATTTATTTATTTATTATTATCTTTTATGTTTATGCTTA
>JANPWT010000006.1:26945293-26957742 GCA_024678245.1 Erythroxylum densum
AAATCGCAACACTACAGTCTAAACCATAATCAAGCGACCAACTTGATTATTCAACTGTGAATCAATTAATTTAGATTTTAATAATGTACATGTTTCTCATACATCTCTACATATATGTATATTACTTACAAAAGAATCTCGGTACCTTTTAACTAGATATATAATGCTCATACATATAAAACCAAATTCCTTTGTTTCAATAATAATAAATGGTTTCATTACAAAACTGTAACTGGAAGAAAATTAAGTTACATGTAAATACACTTGCTTTCCAGGGCACTATATTCACTTAACTCCAACAATATTATGTTCTGATGGATTGCCCTGTGTAGGTTTTGTTAAGAAGACTTGAGACTAGGACAATATCATCCACAGTGGCCAAGGAGATTGAGTTTTGTTTTGACAAGAATGTATACTTTAGTTTTGAGTTATATCTGATAAATGATGAGACAGTTTGTATTTTGCATATATGGTTTGTAATACTTATAAATAGGAAGAAATTTGGATGTCAAAGCATGTAATATGTTTTATGTTATAACACTACATTCTGTATAGTATGTTTAAAACATAATGAAATGTAATGTAATGTATAGTGCTTAAGTTTATGAGAATGCTTGGAATTGTTGGTATGATATGTTTGGTTGGTATGGTATGTGTAGCATCTACATATCCTCCTAGGGGGTATGTGGGTGTTACATCTTTTTGGTATCAGAGCATGCTTGAGTGTAAAAGTTATGTTTTGGCCTAATGCAGTTTGTCCTATGTTTTTATTATAGAATTAAAGATGGAAAGATCTCATGAAGCCATTGACAAGGTTGTTGAGAGTAATGATCCTGTTCGATCTTAAGCATCGATATCTAGACCCTCTGGGGTTACCCTCTGGGGTTAATCGAAGAGAAGTTGAGGTGCCACCTCCTCCCCCAGCTCAGGGAGAGGTGTTAGTTATCTCAGGATATGATGACATTATCGCATCATATGACTGCAACCAAGGCTCCAATTGATTAGCTTTAGAAGTTTGGAGTTGAGGAATTTACTGGGACATCTTTGGAGGAATCTGAAAGAGTTGAGTTTTGGATAGAGAAAGGGGAAAGGGTGTTAGACGAAATCAATGTCCATCAGATCAAATGGTGCACTGTGTTATCTCTCTTCTTCAGGGAGTAGCCTATAAGTGGTGAAAGCAATTTCTGAACTTAAAGCAGAGAAACTTGTCAGTTGCTGAGTGCGATCGGGAATTTAATCGACTCAGCAAGTATACCCCCCAATCAGTACTTAATGAGGTGTTCTGGTGTCACTAGTTCAAGGATGGTTTGAATGATTCCATCAACGAGCATCTGACAGCGTTTACCCTTTTACAACAATGAATTACCATCAGCTGGTGCAAGTTGCTATAAAAATAAAAAGGCAAGAGATGGTCAGGAAAGAAAAGAGTTAACGAAGGGGCTTTGCTATAAGAGGTCAATCTTCTGGTAAACGAAGTTGGGAAGGTGCTTCCTCTACACCAAAATTTACTCAAAGATTTGTGGCTCGAGGAAGGAGACAAAATTTTCCCTCATCGACTACTTCTGGTAGGGGTTCCTCTAGGGGCTTAAGTTTATATGCCCCAAAGTTCCCCCATTGTTGTGTACACCATTTGGGTATTTGTTAGAGGGCTATGGGTGCATGTTTCTGATATGGCAACATTGAACGTCTGATAGCCAATTGCCTTCTAAGACAGTCTCAGTCATCACAAGCCAATAGGGAGGTCTCTCATGCATCTGCTGGGAATAGAGGATATGGTAGAGGTCGAGGAGGATCTGTTCATAATAGACCTAATTTGAGTACCCAATCAGAACTGTGAATCAACTAATTGTGCCTTCTGCTTCAGCTCGAGCTTATGTATTGAAGGCTCATGAGGATCAAGGTGCACCTGAAATCATTGCTGGTATTATTTCTCTCTTTAATTCTAAAATGCATGCATTGATTGATCCTAGATCTTCTCATTCCTATATATGTGTTAGAGAAATAATTGATAAGGAGATGCCTATAGATCAGCTAGAGTATAACATTCATGTAACTAGTCCTCTAGGTAGTAGTGTATTGGTTAATCAAGTGTTTACGAACTGTCTTATTATGATCCAAGGAAATGAATATGTAGCAAATCTGATTAGATTGCCTTTTCATGAATTTGATTTAATTCTGGGTATGGATTGGTTGTCCAAGCATCAGGCAGTAATTGATTGTAATGCTACAACAGTTATATTTAGGAAGCCTAATCAGCCTGAAATAGTATTGCATAACATCTGCTCTAGTTCTTTAACTAATGTTATATCTGCTATGTAAGCCCAGAAGTATCTCAGGAAGATATGTGAAGCTTATCTAGCTTTTGTGTTTTATTATAAGAAGGAGGGTGGTAAATTGCTAGATATTCCAATGGTGAATGAATTTTTGGATGTGTTTCCTAAGGAATTACTTGGACTCCTTCCTGAAAGGGAAGTGGAATTATCTATTGAAGTCATGCCTAGCATTGCTCCTATATCCAGAGCACCGCACAGAATGGCTCCTACTGAATTGAAGGAGTTAAATGTACAATTACAAGCTTCTAGATAAAGGCTTTATTCGACCCAGTGTGTCACCTTAGGGAGCAGCAATCTTGTTTGCTAAGAAAAAGGATGGTACACTACGCATGTGTGATATGTGCTTAATTGCTGATATTTTTAATTATTTTTACTTAGCGATTATCAATACAAAAATGATTAAAATACTCACTTTAATTCATATTTGTTTTTAGGCACAATTCGAAAGCAAAGAAATTAAAGTGAGTCAGAAACAGTACAATTGGGTCATTTTATGAATATTTATTTTTACTTATCTTCGTGGAGCAATTAAAGGAAATAAAAGTTAAGGAGAAGATAAGAAAAATAAGGAACAAAGAAGAATTAAAGTGGCCAAGTTTGGAAGCCAAGAGCAACAAAAACGACTTGGAATGAGGCTTAAAACGACATGAAGAGAAGCATAAAAGAGCGGATGGGAAGTGTTAAACGCATGCAACATGCGTTGGTCTTAAACGTCGGCGTTCCAGTGCACAAACAAGGAGGTGAGCAGCAAAATTAAATGGAGCAGATGAATAAATCCAGAGACACGAGGCAACGTCGTTTTGAACAGAAGCAACAGAGGATGGAGAACGTATGTGACGCACACTGGAGGCTTTAAATGGAGAGAGCAACATTAAATTGTCTAATCAATGTATAGTAGGAGAAACAAAGCAAGTGGGGCGCTGTAGCGTGCAAGCAGAGAACGACGTCGCACGAGACAAGACGCTGGAGAATCAATAAATCAAGCATCCATATAACGTTAGCGTTTTGCTTAAAACGCAGGAGAGCCAACACATCGTTTTGCAGAAGCAAGCACGCAAGGAGCAAGAGGTTTTAAAACATTTGACAAGTGACCTTTATTGGTCTTTTCAATCTACAGGAGAAGGAATAAAAACAAAAAGCAGAGGCACAACACGCTACAGCGGCGCAATCTGAGAGGGGCGCAGGTGTACGTGGAGGCGCTGAAGGCTTGGAGTTGCAGCTTGGCTTGGCTAAATAGCAACGCAGAACAGTGAGAAGCAATAGTGGGGGGCTTTTGTGCGTGAACAGTGGAGAATAATAAAGCCCCCTCCATCTTACTCGTCAAATCAATGCTACGGTAGGCAAGAGAACAGTGGAGGCTCCACTGAAATTGAAAGGAGATGTGACAGTGAAGAGAAAAAAAGAAAAAGAGTTTTGGCTAGGGATTAATATAGGAGTTGAAGCAATTTTTCAGAAAGATCCATGAAGAGCTAAACATTTCGATACCGGTTCGGAGGCGACATCGAAGCTAATGACCCGGGTTAAGTAATTTTATTATCTTTTGTTGTTTTTTTCTCTCATTAGAAATTGATTGTGTTGTCCTATTTTAATTAATTAGGTTTTTGTATGGATAATCGGATTTTCGTTATTATTCAGTTATTTGTGTATGAACCTATTGGGTATTGTGAGTGATAATTTTAATGCGTTCATTAGATTGTTAATTGTAAAACCCATTGCTAGAATTTTGATATAATCCGTAATTGTTATGTTGAAATTCAAGTGTAGCGACTAATGATTCGCAATCATTAGGGATAATATGACCTAGGTTAAATGACGCATCGTATGTGTTTGTTGCCTTGATTAATCGGTTTTCTTAATTCATAATGCTACTGCCTAATTAAATCTAGAGATCGTATCCTAGGTTGTTAGGTGGTTAGGTTTAATTAACGATCGTATCTTGATTAAACAAAACCTAAGGGAAAACTCGGGTTAATTTTTAATCCACGATTAATAGTTGCTAGGAGAGGTTAAAGAACAACAAATTAATAAGATATGCTTAGTTAGGGTTTAGGCCGAGATTGAACCAAAGAACCGGGTCCCTACTGAATTTTCCACATTTTTCATTTTATTGCATGTTTTCTTTAATTTGTTTTTATTAGTTAGTTTCATTTTGTTTTTCTCCTTTAAAAATCCAAACCCCCCCCCCTTTTTCCTAAACACCAGCTAATTTCATTACTTAAACTTTACACACACTCTCTGTGGTATCGACCTAGACTCACCACTGCTACAGTAGTAGTCTAGTTAATTAATTTTAACTTATGTTACGACGCGCGGTCACATATTGGTATCAATCTCATGATAGCGGATCCGTTAATGAAAGGCGTACCGTCCAAAACATTTATTGATCATGTTGAACGGATGGGCCTTATAAATAAGTCCTTGTTAACATAGCGTTCTGACATGTACGTTCTGACATGTATATATACATATAATTGTCTTGCTTGAATTGTTATGACACTTGTGAATTTAATTACAGTTATATGTTTTTGCTCACTTACTGGTTATCCATATTATGTTGTATACAATTATTATTATTTGTGAGATAACAATTAGCATATTACCCACTTAAAGTTTGTTAAGTTGAGATGATTTTGTGATACATGGAAGGAATCATGTTATATAACTTGTGACCGCCATGATCCCATCAGCTTAATTTAATTAAGGATGACTTGATCGATTTCATATATTGTGTACATTTAAAGTTTTATTGTTGGATTACTAAGTCGTAACATGAGTCAAGTGGGAGATTGTTAGACTATTTAATGTCTCATGTGACTTATAGATTTGAGTCCCATGAAAAGCACCCAAGATAATGATTATTGAGTATTAAATAATGGATCTCAAATAGGTCAAAGACTCTTTCCCTCTCTCTTTCAAAACTAAATCGTCATAATGATTGGTGAACCTTCATGATGGTTCGTGAACCAACATAATAGTTCATGAAGCAACATGATAACTGGTATCCCCTTTTTGAATTGGATTCAATTTATTAATTTTATGTAATTTACCAAAAGAACAAGAAATCATGGATACAGGTATGTCTACAAACTTCGATCCATAAATAGCTTTACATCAAAAGAAAGATGAATAGAAACTAAAAGCAGCCCGTGAACTTCTTATGATTATTTGATTATTGAAAAATACTTGGTGACTATTTAGTGATTAGTAATTCCGGTCATTATCATAAATAATAAAAATAAAATTTTTATAGAATAAAAAGTCACCAAGGTCACCAATTGATAGGCATGTAATTAGGTCATTCAAACCAAACATTTTAGATGTTACAAAGTTGTAGACTTTGATGTACACTTATTACATTATATATGTGACACAGTCCTACTCGGGTACATAATGAAGTCACCTTCATTCTTATGGTTTCTGTTTTTCGAGCAGAAGTACTGTTCTTTCACAAAATGAAACCAACTATAGATTAAAAGAAACTAATAGAAGTCATCCAGACCCAAGTTGTCCACCGATCCAAAGCTTTCTGGATGCCCGATCCTTGAAAAGTTAGTCATAGATCCGCCCAAAAAATCTAGTGGTGAGTCATCTGAAAAGGTGGTTTCATAGATAAATGACAAGCCTGTATTATCCACCATTGGATAATTCACATAGGAGCTGGTTTTGCTGAGATCATAATCATGAAGAATGAAGTCATTAACTGCGTTCCTAGGGATTAGATCAGTACATACATTTTGATCAGAGGCCTTCTTGGCTTGAATCACCTAATGAAAAATCAGAAAACGAGTAACTGCATTTGTTAGAATTTAGTATATAACAAACTTACTGAAAAACGGAAGTATCAGAAAGTTAAGATTCAAAAACAGCAGCATACATAGCTGTTATGATTGTCTTGGTACACCATAATGAAGTCTCCTACTTGTAATCCGTGTGTGTTAACAAAATCCCCTGCAGTAAGTGAATAACGAAATATGGCACACTGTCCACATATGGAAACAAGATAAATATAATTTCTTTTAATACGTTACAAATGCTATTCGTACCCGTTTTTTCTAATACATACATTCTGCTATTGTTATTGGGCCAGTATCTGCTGACAAAACAAAAATCTCTGATCAACTGGGCAAATCTTAAGAAGACAACTACATATATACAACAAATACCTTTTCATTCAAAATGTGTGATTGAAATGGAAAGAACAGTATCGAATTATCCAAAATGCTTATTTGAATTAATTAATATCTGAAGCTGATACGCAGAGTGTCAGCTCCATAAATGGTCTAATGTTTTCTAATCTTTTTGGCAAGAAAAGACTTGAAAGAACTAAATTGAACCTGTACTTGAAGCTCCAAATATGCAGGCCATCCAGGTCATTCATGTTAATAGATATGCCTTCCTTGGACTCCAGGGCAGGGAGGTGTGCCTCAGCTGCTTTCTGAAATTTGCGCCAATAAGATTTAAGTCAGGGTTTAATGTTGAAACATGTAACTTTCATCAAATTAGACATATACTTCGAAATTGGACCTTTGGAAGTATCATTCTCCTCAGGGAGCTTACATCGCTGCTCTTAAGCTTCTTTTGGAAAAGAAATCGCAATATCCTTGGATCCATTATCTGTGGAAAAAGAACACTTTGGTCATCATGTTGAAGTAGTTATTGGATAGAAATAACAAGATGTGCAAGCATAGCTAACATGACGCTCTTAAAGCCCAAATCCGTTAACAAGCTTGCAACCGAAAAAAATAAATGACGTTTCCATACAAGAATCCATGTTTGTCTGTGTTACAAGTGCGTGCATATATATTGATCTGTCACATTGCGGAAATGCAAATATATTGATACTTCCTGATGATGATAAGAGAAAACTTCATGCACCTCCCAATTTGTCCTCTGCTAGATCCAAATCCAACATCAGGCATACGAGAAATGTTATAGAAACCCGAACGCACAAAGAAAAACACTTGTGAAACTCAACTCAGCCTACTCTAACTATCTCTGCACAAGCTACATTGCACAAATGCACTAATAAACTCAGCCCTAGTTTGCATATCCGTGCACTATATACGCTGACAATCATTATACAATAACATGCCACGACAAATCGTAGATGTCCGATTGATGTTCTATAAGAAGTCAAGTTGAAATTGATGACTTTTAAGGGCAACTATATATATATATATGTGTTCAAAGTTAAAGGTGCAATTTATGATCCAGGTCTACTGTCATCAACCATTAAGGCAAATCCTATGGTTCATAAGCATTTAACAAAATAACATTATCCAATTAGCTAGAGATGCCAAAAGTTTAATAATGTGATCAAACATTAAAGCAAATCCTAAATAACAAGGTAAGACTATCCAACTAACTAGCAGGGATGCCATTAAAGTGATGATTCGACAAATAAAAGAGGGACATGTACAAACTGGACAGATTCAAAATATCATTAATTCATCCAAAAGAGAGGACCCCATATAAAGAACTGTTTGATTGGATTAGGACGGATAGTGCATTTGGTTAATTAATTAAGTCAGCCATGCCAACAAGAAAATGCTGACTGTTTTATATGATTCACCTTTCACAGTTAGGATCTGTTGTTGCTTGAAATTAAGATATGTTAATTGGGAACACTGAATTTAAATATAGTAGATTTGCAAAAGAGTTAAACAAAAAAGGGTAGTCCTGAATCTTGATTCTATGCAACTCATCGGTTCACTACCTCTGAGAATTATGACAAATGCATTGATATGTCTGGAAAATCATCTTCGATCTACAAGATCCACTATCTGTTCAAGTTCAATTTCAGTTTCGATTATTTTCCCAAAAATAAAAGAAAAGAAAATCTCTTGTAATCTGTTAATAAAATAATTGATGACATATACAGTATTGGTGAAATCACTTAGCTCATTTAATTAGGAAAGAAATTGCTCAACTGCTAAAAAATTTGGATACTCTCCTTCGTATATGTAGGTAAAATGGATACAAGTCTATTCAGAATAGAGCAGTAAAGTCAAAGAAGGATGGAAAGCTAGTTCAAGGTAGGTCTTAAATATAAAATAATTAAATAATATACGAAAATAAAAGGGCAAACACCCGGCACCTAAGAATTAATAACATCAACACTAAACAGTAATGACATTGCAAAATTGCAGAGAGAAATGAATTAAATTAATTAGTAGAATTAAAGAAAAGTCCTCACACGTGCGGGAAGGAGAGAGGAAGAATCCTGCGGAGGAGGGGTGGGAGGCACGTGCGAGCTGATGATGGATGATGAAGAAGAAGAGGAATGAGCAGCCGAGGGAAAGAAGGAGACGAGGAGATGATTGATTGTAGACGAAGACCTCCTCTGTCGAGCCATCCGTTTCTTCCCTTTCCCTCCAAAGCCCAACAACCCAACCCCAACTAGCAGGTCACTTCGGGTCGTCTCTACCCGACCCGATTCTTCTCCTTGGACCTTGTCCCCTTCCGCATTGACACTCTCTCCACCTGCCATCCAAGTACAGGCCTCGGGTTTCTCATGAACTAGTAATGCCTCCTGCTTCATTTTCATTAGCTCACTGCCTGCCTAGGGTTTTTGTTTTTCTCTTTTTCTTTTCTCTCTTCTTCTTAGTAGTTAAAGAGAGACACAGAAAATAAGAAACAGCAAATAAAAGAGATAGATAGCCACTGGGTGTTTAGCTTTAGATTTCAGTGAGACACTGACCGTCTCTCTGCGTTGTGCAGATCGAAACTACCGGTGAACGACGCTCGGCAATCACGAAATGGGGGGTTTCCTTGTTGTTTGCTAAAGAGAAAGCTGAACCCCCTTGCCCTTTTCTCTTTTTTTTTTTCTTTTTCTTTTACTATTTTTGGTAAGGGAGTTTGCTGAATGCAGAGTCTTAGCCTGGCTCTTGTGACATTTGTACAACTTGCATTCATGCTTCCACTTAGCTCTTTTGTTTTTATTGCATAGTTGAATGATAGATAACAACAAAGCAACAAGGGAGGGTTGGGTTGGAAATGAAATTTTGCTAGGGTGAACAATGCAGGGTTAGGGTTTAGTAAGTAACAGTGATTGTTAACGATGACAGATGTGCAATGTGGATTCATGGTTACTTTGAGAACTTGCTGTGTGCATTCGTGTATGGTATTCTGTGTGGTAATAAAGTAGACCAAATACATAACTAAGGTTGAGGGGTTGGCATTGGGGTTAGAGAACTTTGGTTACTTGGAATTGTTATTATCGATCGGAGACAGAAAGAAAATGGGAGCTTGTGATGGTGGTGGTTAGAGATTAGCCAAGAGGAGAGTGACGAATGGAGGGTGGTGAAATAACAGGTGTTGCAAAAGTTCTGACCTTTCTCTTTGTATGTATAGAAATCAATGGCGTTTAGGGCTAATTCATGAACTCTCCGTCTTTCGAGCGGCAAAAAGACAGAGAGAGAGATGATACAAGAAAGCGAGAGTGGTTTTCTGAATCGAAAGCTGGGAAACAGAAACCGCTGTCTTTGTAAGCCCTACGTACGTTGTAGTGGCCATGCTGTTGATGCATTTGGTATTGTGCTCGTATAATAAACTTTGGAACGAGTTGCCTGGCTTTTTGACACATGGAAATTCTGAGGAATTAAGCCAATTGAAAGTCCAAAAGTTGCGTCTTTGGATTTATTTCTCCTCCAATTATCTTGTTTCAAAGCAACGACTTTTGGAGCCAGACCTGGGAAAGCAGCCACGTGCTTGCCATGCAAAAACATGTGTGCTGGGTAATAAATGAGAAGATGAGCCCCCTTGATTGCAAATTTTCTTTGTTTTGATATCTTCCTTAAGGACATGTAGCTTCTAAATAAACCAAATGAAATAACACTTCACACTTGATAAGATCCTAGTCAAACAATAGTTTCCAATGAAATGACTTGCTGTCTTTTCCTTCAAAAGTATTAAATAATGTTGACTTATCATAATTATTTTGCTTGTTAATATCAAACAATATATGTACAGGGGACAAAATCCTCTGTCTAATATTACCCTGTTTTATTCTATCTTATGAAATCTCAGTCATTTATTTTACGGGACTCACGTGAAATCTACATAAGACTCATATAAATAAATAGCTGAGATTTATTGGATACAATAAGATACTATAATATTGGATATAGAATCTAAACTCTGTATAGGTGTGGCAATTTAATGGGCACATGCACACCTCTCATTAAAATAAATACTCTGTCATGCATCTCAAATCAGTGTTCTTACCAATAATAACTGCAAGGAGAGCTTAAGGTTTATGAGAATTAATGTCTATAAAACATTTGAAAAGATAGAAATCTGAATAATGTTCAATTTTCGTCTATTATATATTACTAACGTTAATATGATACAAATTTAATGTTTTTGCAGATAATGTAAATAACACGTTGCTATATTATGTGATAAATTAAAACCTTGGTCCCAAAATCTGAAAATGAAATTGAGAGAAAACCCAATTATATGGATCTTAGTCAATTGATAGATGATTGAGATTGCTAAAACGCAAGATTTATGAGAGGGAGACATATCATATGAAAGAGGAGAAAAGAATTAGATGGAGGGGAAAAAAACTACACACGGAAGGAGAAAAAAATAAAATAAAGAATAAATAGGACTCTGATCAAGAGAGGGAGAAAGAAACATACATTTTAAATAAAAATTTATTTGATAATTAAAACATATATGGAAAATAAATATTGAATTATTAAATTATTTTTAAAATAAAATATAATAAAATTTTGCTAATATTTATTAGTAAATATTGTATAAGAGAAAAAATAATTTTTTTGCTTAATTAATTCATAAAATTAATTTATCTTTAAGCTTTATATAATATTTGATTATTGTAAGTGATTAAATATAACTCAATTGATATTAATAACTGAATAAGTTTTTATTTTATTAAAAAAGATAAATTAAAAATAATAAATGAAAACCAAAAACCATAATAAAAAAATTAGAAGTGAAACTAAATGATCTTTAAGAGTAGGGATAGAAAAAAATCAAGCCATCGAGCTCGAGCCTGACCTAAGGTTCGACTGGCTTAATAAACAAAACAACAACATTTTAAGCCACAAACAATTACATAGATGAAGCGAAACTTCTATTTCTCACAAAATTAAACGACATCATTGTACTTCTGAAGCAAAACAATGCCATTTTGCTTTAGATTTATTTCTTCCTCTTCAACTCTCTCACTCCTAATTCTCTCTTTCTTTCTCACCAATCATCATTGTCGATGCTGTTAACCCTCAGTAGTCGTCACTCCTTCACCACGTTAGTAGTCAATCGCCACCCAGCCTATCCCTTCCCTCTCTAGTCATAGTTGTCCCCTGCCCCTTTCTCCTTATCTTCACCACCCACCCACCACCAAAGTAAAATACACACGATGTTTAATGAAATACTAGAATTTCTAGGATTGTTGCCATCAGTGAGGTGTTTCCAAATACTTATAACCCATTTAAGTGACCTTGTAAGTCACTGATTATAAATTACATAAACATTAATTATAACGATATTCAATTATGATTATGGATAACATATGCATATTTATATGTTTATTGTTTAAGATGGATGAGCATATTCTTTTAGTAGAGAGTTGTAATCTAGTACTGGAGATAGAAGTGGACATTTTTGATCCCATACTAAGTCAAGATAGAAGTCCAACTTAAAGTCAATTGAAAAGTGAAATTTGAATAATTTCAATAAGACGAGATCGATGGACATAGTAGAAAAAGCTAAATGTAAATATTGTCAAAAACTGTTGGAAGAGAGCTCAAAAGGTGGAACCTCTCATTTAAAGAGACAGATGGATTCGTGTCGTAAAAAGAAGATGATATTAGGAGATCAAACATTTTTGACCCCTAACCTTATGAAAGAGAATAATGAAATGATTACAACATCTTATGACAGCAACAGAATAAGGTTTTTGTAGTTTCTACAGTAATTGGTGATGAACATCCACTATTTATGGTTGATATCAAAAGATTTAGGATATGTTGCAACTCACTATAACCAACCTTTAAGGTTCCAAGTCAGAATATGTTGGATCCCGTTTCCGAGACCCAACTGCTTAAGCACTTAATACGCTATAACTGCTTGAACTGACCATGATCA
>JANPWT010000006.1:26974442-26984874 GCA_024678245.1 Erythroxylum densum
TATGGAATTTCAATTATCATGTATCAATTATCATGTAAACTTGAACATAAAAGTTGAAAAAAAATCAACCTAATGTAAAACTCTAATTAGATCTGAAGTGTCTAATAAACTATCAAAAACATATGTAAGATCTCTCTTCGCACAATTTACCGATTTGATTTAATTCTTGTTCTATTAAATCAACTAACTCTCATTAGCCTAATTTAATTATTTTTATTTGATTCACCCTCCAATTTTATTATCGAATTATGCACGTCCAAAATTAAATTACAATAAATCCAATTAACAGATAAATAATTAGATTTCATTAAATCAAAGATAAAACCCTAAAGGTGAGTTTAGAAACATCATGAACATCCAAAAATCCTATCATTAACTGTTATTTCAATTCTATACAATAATAAAATTGAAAATAGCAGGAAATACGAATTGAACGGATGACGAAAGGCAGCGACATCGAGAATTCTTGAACTAGGAAGTACGTCAAGTCAGCTTCTTCTTCACTTCTCTCTTCCTTCCTCTCTTTCTCTATCTCTCGATAATTCTCTCTAGGGTTTCTCTAACAATGTCTCATGCAAAAGCTCTCTTTGCCTCTTTGTCTTATTCTTTAAATACCTTTTGTGTTATGAGCAGCTCTAGGATTTTTTGAGGTCTAAAAGATCCGAAAAATCTCTCAAAACTTGACATTTTTTAGTGTCTGCACGTATGTACGACGTAGGCCACGATCGTGGGCCACATCCGAGCTTCTATCGCCATCACGACAAGTAGGTCACGATCATGGGCCATATCCTAGGCTTTGTCACGATCGTGGCATATGGGCCACGATAGTGGGCCAACTTTGATGTTTTTATCACAATTGTAGCCTATTATGCCACAATTGTGGGCCGTTGTTTTGACCCAAGTGTCTCTGAAGCTTATCTGTTCTTCAATGTTAACCCTGAAACACTAACAAACGCATCAAGTCACCTAAAAAACATAATAATTAAGCTCAAAGACTTATACTAACCCATAAAACACTTAAAACACAAGTAATTAACAAACTAACACAATTTTAACCTAAACATATACTAAACAATTGAATTAACAATTAAATACATACCAAACTAAGCCCTAAAATACAATACAATTTACACTTATCATGTATATTTGATTATTATGGATACTAAAACATAATAGATAATGCATTAATTAAGAGACATGCTTTATAAAGTATTGTGCATACTAAATTGATAGGTTTTGATCATATAGGATTTATATGTTGGTGATCATGAATTTGATAATGTGTTTAAAGCAAGTGAAACTTAGCTTTTGAAAATTTCTACAAAAATAAAAGGTATTTGTTTAAAGAAAATCAACTTTGTGTACTTTGTAGTTCTTTGAGGGAGTTGGTTGTGAGAGAGTTATACAGGAGAGGTATAATAGGAAATCTTGGAGTTAAAAAGACTCTAGAGATGTGGAGTGAGTATTTCTTTTAGCCAGACACACACACACACACACACACACACACTATATATATATATATATAAAGGTGTGTTACTTGTAAGCAGGCCAAGTTAAGAGTGTAACCTTATGGGTTATATATGTCTTTACTTACACCTAGTGAACCATAGGTAGATTTTTGATGAATTTTGTTTTCGTAGGTATGGGAATTTTGTATTTATAATGTGGATTTTTTCTAAGATTCACATTTTATAAAACCAATGATGCATCTTATATTATTAAATTGCTTTTCAAAGAGATTGTTAAATTATATAGTTCTTAGAACCATAGTGTCAACTAAAGATGTTAATTTTTTAAGCTATTTTTTAAAAAAGTTTGTAGGGGAAATTTGCTACTAAGTTATTATTTTCTATAACTTGTAATCCACAAATTGATGGTAAAAGTAAGGTTGTTAATAGAACTTTAAGGGCTTTGTTATATATTATTGTGTGCAGGAGTCTTAGGACTTGGGAAGGGTCGTTGTCTTTTATTAAGTTTTCTTATGATAGGACTATCTATAGTGTACGAATTTTATGCCATTTGACATTATTTATAGATTTAACTCATTATCTCCTTTAGATCTTGAACCTATTCCCTTGGATGAAAGGAGTAACTTAAATGGTAAGAGGAAAGACGAGTTGGTGAAGAAGCTTCGTGAAAAGGCAAGTTAAACATTAAAGAGGCCCCTTATATTAGGCAAACTACCAAGTGGAGGAAAGAAGTGAAATTCGAACCTAGAATTTGGATTTAGGTAAACTTATAAAAGTAGAGGTTTTTAAGAAAGTAAAAAAATCTAAGTTATAGCCAAAAACCTAGAGATTCGATTTAGGTACACTTGCAAGAGGAATGGTTTCCAAGTAAGCAGAAATATAAGTTATAACTATGAGATGATGGACCATTTCAAGTTGTGGAAAGAGTGAACAACAACGTTTGTAATATTGACTTGCCATGTGAGTATATTGTTCTTTTTACTTTCAATATGATTGATTTATCACCTTCTGATTTTGTAGGGACATATGCTAATTTGAAGAAAAATCCTTTTAATGAGGGACAAAATGATGAGAATCAAGCATTTGCTACTCAATTATAGAGAGTTGTTGTGGATACATTAAGTATGTCGAAGGACTAATGAAAAGGAGCAGGGTAAAGAAGGCCAAAGAAACCGTCAGTAGTTTAATGGTGGATCTCTATATAAAGAGTGAGGCTTTACTACTTCTAAAAGATAAAGTTAGGCCTATCATGATGACTCAAGTGATGGAGAAAGCTAAAGCATGATGATTATAGAATGTTACTAGAAAGAAATTTAAGAATAATTGATGCTAGACTTTAAGAATAACAAAGGAGCTACTAAGCCAATATAGGAGCAACACAAGTTTGTTTTACTTATTTGTGTTATCATTGATTTTTACATAAATTAGTATTTTTCTACAGTTGTGAAGAACACAAGACAAATATGATTCCTTATTATACTTATTTTGGTCAAAATTATACAGTTTTCTTTAGATAAAAAAGAGAGACACATAAGGAATTAAAGATAGTTACTTGCGACGACCAGGGAGATTAGAAAGATCCAAATTAAAGCATTTAGGTATTAAAAAAACAACCTTGGAGAAAAGAAAGAAGTTTCATCAAGATTCAAGATCTATGACAATAAGTTTTTTTTATAGGTTCTTTCTTGTTTATTATTAGTTTTTGTCTTTGACTATGAACTATATTAGTACATAAATCTAGATAAGATGAATTGTAGAACCTATTCTTAGGATTAGTTTCTTTGATTTAATGAAAGACCTAAGTTTTATTGTTAATTATTCGTGTTTATATTATGTTGAATTGAAATTGTCATAAAAATTTATGTCATTTATATTACTTTGATGCGAGTGTCTTATCATGTTTTATTTACAATTTTTATACAAATTAAAAATTTATCCATTTATATGATAATTTTTAGATAACTTTACATATCGTTTTTTACTAGTTATCATCTGTTAATATAGCATTTGATTATATTAATTTATTATATTTTGGATATAATTGAATATTTTGTGCTTATGAACTTACTTATCATAAGCTTAGGCATTCGAATATTCTTTATATTATTTTCTCCCAATATTGATCAATTTCTTCATTAACATCTATATGAGCAATGAAACTATCTTATTTACAAGTTTATTATTTAGTAGGATGCTTAGATTGGTGAAAAGAATCCATTGAACATTATAAATTGATATAATTTTACTATTTTATCAATGGTTAATTAATGCATTTGGTTATGATATTTAATATTTTGCTTTCACCTATGAGTGAGTCCATTTTTTGTACTCAATGAACTTCATTCGACGATCATCTCTACAAACCATTTAGGGAAGTTAAAGAAAGAGTGAATAACTTGCATTTATATTATATTATAGGTGTATTAATGTTGTTCTTATGATTTTTCTTTAGCTTTAAGAAATTCTTAATTCTCTTTCGTCTTGAAACTTAATGGGGCTAATCACAAATAATGATTTGAATCTCTCATGATGAATTTAATAATTATAAATTGGACTTAACCTTGAGAGAGTATTCTCATGTTGAACACAAAACTGAGACTTTCATTAGTGATAAAGAGTTTTATGATGAATGGGAGTAATTAAAACAATGATGTTTCATGATCACGAGGTATCATATGAAGGACTTTATACGTGATAGCCCTTTAAAGATTGAGAATGCTAAAGAATTCTTGCAACTATCAATAAGAAATATAGGCTGTTTAAGAATGAGAAGAATAAGCTCTCGAACACTCTACATTCCACTATTTAGGTTGGTGTTAGTCAAATTAGAGAGCACATGATAAGATTGTGGCTTGTTATCAAAAGATTAAGGTGATAAATATGGAACTTAATAAGGGCTATATTATGTAGTTTGTTATGGGGTCTCTTTTGTCTCAGTTTGACTCTATTACGCTCAATTACAATACTTAGAAAGAGCAATGGATCATAAAGGAGATGACCATCATTCTTCTCAAAGAGTAGGATGATATAAAGAAAGGAAGAGTAAGATGTGTTGCATTAATTATAAACTAGAATTGTCGTGATGAGAAAAGGAACAATAACAACAATTCTTTTAAAAACGTAATATAGGTAATAAAGAGAATGGGCAACAAGCAACCTTAGCTTCCAATGCTCCCAAGTATGAGAGCTTCAAAGGAAAATGAAAATGTTGCTATAAATTTGGACATAATAAGATAGATTGAAGGAAATATAAGGCTAAACTAGAATAGATATCTAATATTTAGATGAAGATTTTCTTAGATTCCAATACTATTTATGTGCCTTCTAATACTTAGTAGTTAGAAACTAATGCTACAATTCATGTTACCAATTCCTTATAGGAGACTGCAAATAGAAAGAAACTAATTAGTATGGAGCAGCATGCATTTAAGGGAGACGATGCAAGAACTAAAGTTAAAATTTTAAAGATAGTTAAATTACAACTTACCGCAAGACATCTTTTAGAGTTACATGAAGTTGCATATATACTTTTAGTTAGGAAGAATTTAGTTTCCGTATCTGTTTTTTTCCTATACAATTGGTTATATTTTTCTTGTAGATTTAGAAAAGTGACTTTGTACTATAACTTTATTTTATTTAGAAATGGAATTTTATATTGATTTAATAGATGTGTCTCTTCTTTCTTTCTTTTTTTTTTCTCTTTTTAAATATTGTTGCTACGAAAAAGAGGTTGAGATTGAATGAAAAATCTTTCATTTTATGGCACAAGAAAATTGTACACATGGGATGTTATAGGAACTTGAAATTTCACAAGAAAATTGTACATATGAAATGTTATAGGAACTTGAAAATTCATATTTTGATATTTACAATACTTGTATAAAAGGTAATTTGACTACAAGGGTTAAAAACACTAAAGTTGACAGGTGCACGTAAGTCCTTGGGTTAATCTATACTGATACTTATGCATCTTTACTCCTGCAGTTATAGATAAATATTCCATCACTTTCACTAATAGCATTTCTCCTTATAGTTTTATTGAGGTCATTTATGAGAAGCCTAATTCTTTAAAAGTTTTTACAGCCTTCAAAGTAAAAGTAAAAATAAAACTTGTTATCAAAGTGCTTAATTCTAACAGAGGTAATGAATATTAAGAGAGATATAATAAGATGCAATTATGAACTTTTTGTAAAATGGAGTTATAGAAAGAAGAAATCATATATTTCTTGACATAGTATGTATGATGTATGTTAGTAAAAAACTATGCTTTGCTAGAGTTTCTATAAATTGATGTTTTGATAAATTAACTTATATTTTGTCCAATAAATCTATTATCAAGGCTGGTGGTCATTGAAAAAGCTATTGTGTCATTTTCATATTTAGAGTCATAAAACAAAAGTTAGTCTATGACCCACTAACCATTCAAAGAGTCTAGGTAAAATGTATTTAGAAAACATCCACTCAAATGGTTACTCCTATGACCCACTAACCATTCAAGATAATCCGGAGCACAAGACGCTCCGGATCTTAATCGTTAATTTAGATGTTAAAATTCATTTTGAAATTTAAATGAGGATTCAATGAACATTTTTAGAAAGAAAAACAATAAGAATTCCTCCAGACGGTATAACAGCCGCCGGGACGGTGGCCGACAAAAAGACGCCAAAACCCTAAATCAGAGTGTCCCAACAATCGAGGAACCTCTGCTGTAAATACATGGCAGAAATTGGAAATCAAGACCAACCTACATTGCCCACCAAACGGAAACTCGATCCAGATTGTGTGGACCGAAGAGCAGAGGTAGAATGCGAACATGGGCACTCAAACAAAGCTCAAAAAGTTCAATCTTTAGCCACCACCTACGACAACGACAACGACAACGACGACAACAACAACAGTGAACATAGCCCCTGCGCAGTGGCTCAGCAGGCGAATCAAAGTACAGAGCGTTGTACTACCAATTCTGGGTTCGACTCCTTGAAACCCCAAGTTAACATTGAAAATCCTGAGAGAGAGGCAATTGGCCATGAAGAAGACGAAGAAGAGGAGGAGGAGGAGGAGGAGGAAGAGTTGAATGGAAAAGATGTGGTGGTGGATAGGAAGGGAAAGGGAATAATAATGGAAGATGATGAAGATGAAGATGATAGTGACGATGATGATTCAAGTTACGCCGGGAGTGAGTTTGATGGTCATGATGGAAGTGAGCTAGAGGATGATCCGCTGGCTGAGGTTGATTTGGATAACATTCTTCCTTCAAGAACCCGGCGGCGAGCGGTTCAACCTGGAGTTTACATTGCTAATGAGATTATCAGCAGTGATGATGATGATGATGATGATGATGATGATGATGATGATGATGATGATAGTGATGATTAATTTGAGGCAGGTTAGTTTGGAATGAGGTTAATCGGTAGCTGAATTTGGGATGGTTTTTTAGTATTGGTAACTTTGAATGGCTTATGATCATGATCATGTCTCTTGTTTGGTGATATACTGCAACAAGGTTAATGGACCTATAATGTATCTTTGCCAAGATTCTTTCTCAACTTCTTATTGGGTGACATTTGCATTTGAGATCTGCTATACGTTTTAAAATAGTACTACCCTGAAGTTACAGGAGTTGTGGATATAGTCTCATTTCTCTTTTGAATTAGCTTTTGGTTTTATAAGAAAAAACAGGGTACTCATTGAATGTATATCAATGGAGCTTGAATGCCTTCTTATTTTACTGCGTAATAACGCCTATAATTGGACAATGAGTTAATACTTCAACCATTATAAATCAGCTTGTTTGACGTATGTTGTAACCATAACTGAGTTCTGTTTCTTATCCAAGTTGTAGTTTAAAATTTCAAATTCTCAAAGATTGGTGCTGAAATCAAGCTGTTACCCATTAATGTCTTTCATGTTCAAGTCATTAACTATTTCCAAATCTAGCAATATGGATTTTGGTTATCATTTCTCTATTTTCGGTAGGTGGTTGTGATTATTACTTTGTGTTGTAGTCATCAACATAAATCCTTCATAGCTCTTTCCCGAGATAGTAATTCTTGGGAAATTCTAGGGAGCCTTGGGGTTTGAATATGTGTTACAGAGTGTGTGAGCTGGGTTAGCAAAGGACTGACAGATGGGATGCTAAGTGATGACACGAACTAGAAGCCACTAAAAGTCAGAATTGCAAGTTTGAATTTGGGAAACAATTTGCTAGGTATATTTGGGCTACTTCTCAAACTTGGTCAATTTAAAGTTAATTTGGTTGGAGACTTTATTGTGCAAATGCCTATTTTGGTACACTATATTAGCAATTACAATGGGCGTATCACCATCTTTTTGTAGTACTTGTATTTATTTTTGTCAACCAATCAGATAAACTCCAATTTTCTTTTTCGTTTCTATGATTCTTCAACTTTGATAGTATGTCTGCCCGAGGGTTGCACCAGAGAATTTTCCTTTATTTTGCTAATTATATGCATAGCTTGTCATTGTCCTTAGAATTATTAAATTTCTGTTAGTTTCCCTTTATGTGGCTTAATTAACTGCGTTGAAAGAGTGGTTCCTCCTTCAGCAGTCATTATGATACCATCATCGGTCTGTAAGATTACTTGTCTAGGACAAACAAACCAAAATTTTCTTGCTTAATGGGTATTAATTCTGCTGATATTATGTAATATTATAAGTAAAGTGCCAATTCCAGCTTTTCAAGTTAGCATAATTGAGCTGTTAGGCTGCAATTTATCCAGATCTACAAATGTCCTTGGTTAAAAAAAATTGTCATTCACATACTCTCATTTTTGGCTTTTCCCCTCTCCATCCTTTTTCCCCTTTGAACATCATTACTTAGTCCGATTGATGTTGATCTTCCTAAGAAGAATTCTGCTGCAAACATATTAGAAGTATGCTTTTGGTAAATCTGGAACATTTTCAACTTCCCTTCTGCATTCACAATGAAAGTGCAAGCTTATAACAAGCATTGGCGTCTTCAATATTTGTTAATTCTCAACCTCCTTAAATTTTTGGAGTGTGAGTTTGAATCCTGAACTTGTGACCTATAGCTTTGATGTGTAAATTGATATATTTACTTGCATTCAATACATAATCTCAATTTCTAAGAAATGGTTGCAGTGGACTTTTAGGATTCTGACAAGCACATGGTAGGTTGAGCTAGAACAGGTTTTGCATCAGGCAGAAAGCTAATATGTGTCAGGGCATGTATGCATTTCGTTATATGAGCACCCTTGGCTTGGCATTCGTTGTGTCTTAGGTTCATGTGAATCCCAACCGGCTTGAGCATGAGTCTTGGTTTTATACATTGGCTAGGTGCTCGACTATTTTGACTTGGAATTGGCTTCATGCTCCTAAAATGTTATCCACTCTGAGCTGCAGTCACTTGGCTTGTATTTTCTGTTTTCCTCTAGAAAGTAGTATTTCAATGATCTACAGAAAAAATTAAAATTTACGTTGTCTTGGTGACTTATTTTGTTTAATCAACATTCAACAAATGAAATACTCTGGAAAATTGCATTTGCAATGGGATCACTTTATGACAAATTATGTGGTAGCATATGGTGAACCTTATAAAACCGAAGCTGATATTTAATCGTTTTACTTTTCACATTTTGTTACCCTTTTTGTTGATGATGATGATGTGTGTTTTACTTGAGCTATAAGCTATGTTATCACCTTGGTATTTCTCTGGTGTCAAGTATTTGGTGACATCTGACATTTTCATATTGTGATGCTCTTTGGCATGAGAGATGTAGATTTTGCTGCCCAAGTTACTCATCTGTGTACGCTCCAAACTATTATGGTATCATTCCCAATTTGTCAGTAGGCGTGTCTGTCTTTGCAGGTTGTTAGTTCGTGTAATGCTTTAGCTTTGGCTCCAAGCAAGTCACTTGTGTTGCCACACTTCCCCATCTCCATTTGCATGTTCGGGAAAACTCATTCCCATTTGTATTTAGTTTACTATTCTTGTTACAAGACTTATGAACCAACGTAGTAACGTCCTTGTAAGCATCGAAACTTTGCATCTTTACATGTCTTGTGGGAGTAATAGAGACTTGGTTATATTGTAGCATGGGATGTCTTAACCTGTTCATGGATTGTAGATGTTAAGACCTGTGGTCAAGGCCAGTGATGTTTCTCTTCTACCAAAGCCAAGTTGGTATTCCTAAATTTCGTGCAAACTACCCCGCCCGCCCATTTCTGTTTAGTTTGCTCAAATATGGAAAGTCCAACAAAAGAGTTTCACTGCGGGGAACAGTTGAGGTCAGATAGATAAAATACATGAAAATGGTTTTGCCAACCGTTTTTTTTAAACCAAAGATAGCAAACTGATATCAACCGACCAGCTCTGGGGTCCTAGCCTGTGCTTACCCCTTAATGTTGTGTTACGGAGAAGAGTAGATGACGAACCTTGTTCCTTGTTGCTCCCGGATCTATCTTGCACACAAGTTTAATGTAGTGTTTGGTTGCTGTTCTTATAGGTGAGGATAGATTTGTACTTCGTAGTGTTTGCTTATTGTTCTCATCCATTTTTGTGCCATTTTTTGAGCACAAGGATAGAAATTTTTTGTTCCATCCAAGACTATAGTACAAGATTTCTTGTCCCAAAGACAATAACAAAACACATAAATAAAGAAAAGTCATACTCCTCCTTTCACATAAGCAATTTTTTATTCTTAATTATGTTATCAAACTCTTGTTCATCATCATCATCATCAATTTCAAACTTCTTCTTCTTATTATTATTAATTTTAAACTTCTTCTTTTTCTTATTATTATTATTATTTATTATAAATTTTGAACTTATTATTATTATTATTATTATTATTATCCTTATCATTATTATTATACGAAATTAATTATCTTATTATTATTATTTTTTTATTAATGTTATTATATGAAATTAATTATCTTATTATTATTATTATTATTAATTTTATTATACGAAATTAATTATC
>JANPWT010000006.1:27055678-27074684 GCA_024678245.1 Erythroxylum densum
GTTTTCATACCGACACCGGGATCCTGGCTTTCGGGAATGTCCCGGTAACAAAATTTTTGTTTTTCCGCTGCTGGAACATGTGATGTTCCTCCCGGGATTTTCCTACACAAGCAATGTTTGAACAGTAATAACTATCCATTTGGTCAAAGAATGTAGAGTTGTTCTTTAGAGGTTAGAGAAAGATGTCCCATCTTATATCTAATCTCCAAAGAATACTTGAAAATTGGTAAGGTGATGATACACAATTATTACATATTCTTTTCAACTCTATGGAACTTGAAATTTCAATTCTATTCTCTCACTTTAGCACTTGTAAGCAAGCTTGGGACTATGCTAAGCTTCTTTGCTTTAGTAATATGCTTCGTATATATGATATTTCTATTGAGTTATTTCAGCCCAAACAGAAGGAAATTTTGATTGAATCCTTTGGGAAAGTGAAACGTGCATTTGAGGAGTTAAGTTCTTTACTACCGATCACATCTAATATTAAGGAGATGCAGATTCAAAAAGAGCAGTTGGTGACTATGACGTTTTTGGCTGGATTGAAACCTATATGAGCCTATGCGAGCATAAATCTTAGGAGGGTTAAATTTTCCATCCTTAGTTGAAATATATTCCAGACTCTCTCGCTCTATGACTACGGCGAATCCATTAGAGAATAACTCTGATAGGTCAACACTTGCATCACAATCTTATTCACAAGTTAGAGGAAGCCATAGGGGAAGTTGAGGAGGACGCGATGGTGATGGTGATCGTGGAGGTTGAGGAGGATGTGACAGAGGCTCTCGATTCCATAGCACACACTGTGATAAATACGGACATGATGAAAAGTCTCGTTAAGATAAATATCTCCATTTGCGAGTTGCTTATATTGCATCTCTTGAAGAACATTCTTCAGCTACAACTTCACAACTGTTTGTTACTTTATCTCAGGTTGAGTATACTAAGTTTTTGCGTATAAGTCAACTCAACAAACATCATCTTCATCTATGGAATTTGTGGCTCATCAAGGTAACACAATCGTTTGTTATTCAACTATCCCTAGAAAACAATCATGCGTAATAGATTCTAGTGCCACTTATCATATTTCAAGTAAAATAACCAACTTTAACTATATCGTTCCTTTACTTGCCTCTCATAATGATAAACTTACTATTGCTGATAGATCTACTGCTACCATTAAAGGTGTTGGACCCTCTCATCCTTGTCCTTCTCTTACATTACCCTTTACATTATTTGTACCGCACTTTTCTTTCAATCTTATGTCTGTGAGCAAATTGACTAAACAACTAAATTGTTCTGTATGTCTTTACCCTGATAATGTCATTATTCAAGATTTGAAGACCAAGCTAACCATTGGAGAAGGGCGGGAACTGAATAGAATGTACTATTTTGACAAGTTGCAATCATCCATCGCATCCCCAATGTCAACCTCTCCTATTGATATCCATAGTCGATTGGGTCATCCATCGTTGGAAAATCTTAAGAAAATGGTGACAGGGTTAGATTATGTTTCCAATTTAACTTGTGAGTCGTGCCAGGTAAGAAAATATCATCGTACTTTGTTTTTTCCTCGAGTCAATAAAAGAGTTGAAAAATCCTTTATGTTTATCCACACAGATATTTGGGGCTCGAGTCGTGTCAAGTCTAAGTTGGAATTTTAGTGTTGTGTAATTTTTGTTGATGATTTCTCTTGAATAATTTGATTGTATCTAATGCGAGATCATTCAAAACTATTCTCTATATTTTGCTCTTTCTATATCAAAATTTAAAATCAGTTTAATATCAGAATCAATATTCTTCGTAGTGATAATGCTAAAGAATATTTCTTTGGCTCATTCTCCAGTTACTTGAAACAAGGTATTCAACATCAATCTTCCTCCCCACACACTGCTCAACAAAATGGGGTAATTGAGCAAACCAACATATTGTTGAAACCGCTCGTACCATGTTAATCCATATGAATGCACCCAAAAGTTTCTGGGCAGATGTTGTACTCACTACATGTTTTCTTATCAATGGAGTGTCATCTTCTATGTTAATGGGTAAAACTCCATTCTTAGCTCTCTTTCCCTATCAAGATCCTTTTTTCTATTAACCCCCAAGTATTTGGATGTGTTTGTTTTGCTCATCAGCTTCATCCTAACATGGATAAATTAGATCCAACAACTATAAAGTGTATTTTTCTTAGGTACTATTGTTTGCAAAAAGGGTATAAATATTTCAGCCCCTTGTTGAATCGTTTCTTCGTGTCTGTTGATGTTACATTCTTTGAAGAAACATCGTACTTTTTTAATGCCCAGTTTGTTTCTACTGACATAGATGAGTGTCTACCAATTCCTTTTGATCCTTACCAAACAACTCCTAATTATGTTGCTCCTGATACTATTCTTACTCCTTTGGAACGTCTATCTTATCCTAATTTGTAGGTTTATACTTGACGTACTCATCCTAAAGTACAACCAGATAATTCACGCTCGTCACCATTGTCTTCTTCGTCTTCAACTCCATCATATGATGATCTTGATTGGCTCATTGCTCCTTGTAAAGGAAGAAGGTCTTGTACATCTCACCCTATTTCAAAATTTGTTTCTTATAATTCATTTTCCCCGTCATATGTTGCTTTTGTATCCACTTTGTCTTTCATACTTGTACCTAAGTTTGTTTAAGAAGCTTTGGATCATCATGGATAGAAACATGCCATAGAAGAAGAGATGTTGGCTTTGTAAGCTAATAATACATGGGACTTAGTTCCTCTTCCACATTGACAGTCAACTGTGGGTTATTGTTGGGTGTTCAATGTTAAGGTCAATTATGATGGCACTATTAATCATCTAAAAGCTCATTTGGTAGCTAAAGGTTATACATAGATGCATGGTATAGATTATACTGAAACCTTTTTTCCTGTAACTAAATTGACATCCATTTGTGTTTTCATTGCATTGGCAGCCACCTATGATTGGCCATCAACTAGATCTAAAAAATGCTTTCCTTCAGGGTGATCTTCAAAAGACTATTTTTATGGAGCAACCACCAGGGTTTGTTGCTTAGGGGGAGACTAATCTAGTGTGTCACCTTAACAAATATTTGTATGGTCTAAAATAGTCACCAAGAGTTTGGTTTGAGTGCTTTAATACAATGGTTACAGAGTTTGATATGCATCGATGTAATGTTGATCACTCTGTGTTTTATTTTCACTCCGAGGTTGGTAAAATTCTTTCGATTATTTATGTTGATGATATTGTTATTACTGGATTGATAAAGTAGGAATCTAGACTTTAAAACAATTCCTACAGACTAAATTTCAAACAATGGGTTTTGGTTTATTAAAATATTTTCTGGGTATTGGGATATCAAGGTCAAAAATGGGGATTTGTTTATCTCAAAGAAAGTACACCCTTGATCTTCTAGAGGAAAGAGGTCTATTGGGAACAAAACCAGTTATTAGCCCCATGGAACCAAATGTAAAACTTAATATTGATAAAGGAGAGTAGGTGGAAGATCCAGGTAAGTATCAAAGACTTATTGGTAAACTGAATTATTTGACTATTACTCATCCAAATATTTCGTTTGTTACAAATGTGGTGAGTCAATTTATGGGATCTCCGCGAACTACTCATTGGGATGCAGATGTTAGAATTATGAGATATTTGAAAGGCTCTTTAAGGCAAGATCTTCTTTACTAGAATCATGGACACATTTAGATTCAAAGGTATATAGATGCACATTGGGCAGGCTTTTATGACCAACATTTTACTTCTGGATATTGTGTATTTTTTTGGTGGAAACATGGTCTTATGAAAAAGTAAAACACAGTCAATTATTGCACATTCTAGTGCTAAGTCTGAGTACAGGGCTATGGCGTATAAATGTGAGTTAATTTGGTTGAAGCATCTTCTTGGGGAGTTTGGTTTCGAGCACTCCACTCCAATGAAGTTGATGTGTGATAATCAAATGGCCATTCATATTGCCTCGAATTTAGTCTTTCATGAGAGAACCAAACATATTAAAGTGGATTGTCATTTCAATCATGAAAAGCTTTGGGTCTCAGTTGAAACCTATATGTAACAAGCTCAAAGTTTATGATATGTATGTTCCAACTTGAGGGGGACTGTTATGAAATATCTATATTAGGGAGATATATCTATATTAGGGAGTGTATGATCTCCTTCTCTATTATGTGATTTCCACTTTATTCCTAAGATCCTTTCCTTATGTAATTACCTCTTTATAAAGGATATAATGGTCTTAAGTTATGGGTGTGTGTGTGTGTGTATGTGTATGTATTGAGTCAAATACAAAAGATCCTATTGTATCTATTTTATATTTTTTTTCTATTTCAGATAGATACAAACTTAGTTAGGCAGACAAGATCCTAAATACCAAAATAAATAAATAACTCAAAATTTGTTATATTGTTGTCTTGAATTTGCAATGAATGATACGGATTTATAGAATTGGTATACTCTTTTACATCCTTAGTTTCAGATCATGAGTAGAGCCAAATATCACAACCTCTTCTAACTATGTTGTATACTGTCCTTTTCTTTCATTCCATGTTGGAATAGAATCTTATTAATAGACAACATCTTATAAAAAAGTTCTTCATATACTTAGGAATATTCTTACAAGAAAATAAATATTCTTTTCTCAATGCAAATTTGACACAACATGATAAATGTATATTCCATTTAAGTTCTAAAACTAGAAAGAATAATATTTAATGAAAATTAAATTTGTAATATTGATTAAAAGTTAGAAAGTTGTGAATTTATGGTTGAATCATGTAATCAAACAAAAATAGATACGGTTATGGTAATGTTTGAATTATGTGATCACATTATATGAGTTATAGTTATGATTGAATTCCATAATCACATAAAATAATTTGTAGTTGTGAGTTATCATTGAATTATATTATTACACAAAATGAGTTATAATTGTGAGTTTATAGTTGAATTATATAATCACGTAAAATAGGTTTTAATTGTGAAAGTGCAACAATCATTTATATAAGTTAGTGAAGTTCAGTTGCATTTCTATACCATACGAATTTTGAGAAGTTACTGTTGTTTATTTTTTCTTGTTATTTTACAAAAAATTTCAATATTTTTAATGTTATCAATAGTTGGTAATGATGATTCTTAGACTATTTGACTTTAAATATAAGATGTATGTATATTTTTAAAGTTCAAGTTGTGTGTATGCTTTTAGAATCTATAATATACATTTGTATTTGTTTTGAATTGAGTGATACACGTTGTTTTGATAATAGTTGATAATAAATTTATTAATTTAATTTTGACACATATCTTTATTTATTTTACAAATAAATAAAGGAAAGTTCAAGTACTCCTAATAATTTAGTCTCTTCAGTTTTAGGAATATTTGATGATCTGGCTTGGGTTCATGTTAGATTTATTCCTAGAATGAAGAATTATACCATTTGTTTGTATTATGACAAGCTTTTGAAAGGTAGGAGAATCATCATATCAAAGAAACATTTAGTTAAGGTCAAAGGTTCAACCTTATAAAAAAGTAAGTCATAAGGTGAAGCAATAAATGGAGACTTTTCTTAAAAAGTATCAACCTGAGAAAGGTAGAAAATAAAGATTGAACTATCAAATTGGTAGTTAAAGTTGTTTTTATTGGTGATCAGGATAATGGTGAGGATGTTGAAGGTTATAGTATTCCTGCTCAACAGGAAGAGAATGTTGCACCCGATGTTAAGAATAACAGAAGACGTGTATCTAATTTTTTGCACCATGAACAACTCAGAGACTCAGTTTTCAATTTATAGTGACTTCAACATTGTCCAGACTTATTATTATCAACCTATGGTGGACGTTAGTGCCTTCTAAAAAGCTCCTTTAATTGATGACTAAGTAAACTTCTGAGTAGCTTTATTTGTGAAATAAAAAGTTATGTCAATAAAAGAAGAATGACTTGTTCAATCATTTGTGATGATTAGACAAATAGATGACAGTAGCCTATTATTAATTTTTTAGTTTATTCAACAAAAGGGACAATATTATTGAAGTCTATTGATGCATATGACCATGTTAAGAATGTTGATATTCTGTTTCAGATATCTAATGAAGTTGTGAATAAAGTTGGACTAAAAAAAATGTTCAATTCATTATTGACGATGATTATGCTTATCAAGCATCTGAAAGAAGGTTACAAAACAAGTATAATTCTTTTTATTAGACTCTTATGTGCCACGCTCCATTGATTTGATGTTGGAAAGCATATATGATGCTAAATATTTTCCTATTATTGATGAGACTGTGTAAAAAAAAAGTGACCAAGTTCATTTACAATCATATTTGATCCTAAATTTAATGAGAAAGAATTTCATTAATGGTAGGATTTTATATCATTCTATTATTACAAGATTTGCAGTTAATTTCTTATCACTTAAGTGTTTTATTATGATGAAGAAAGAGTTGAGACAAATGTTTACAAGTGATAAATGAGTTACATTTCAACATGTTAAGTTTATTGTTGGATTGGAGGTTTCTAGAATCATACTTGAAGATGATAAATTTTGGTCTCAATGTCAATCTGTCATATGAGTTTATAAGCTTTTGATAAGAATACTTTGTCTGGCTGATAGTGATGAAAAGACAATAATGAGTTATTTTATGATGCCATAGAGAAGGCGAAGGAAGCAACCAAAGTTAATCTAAAAAATAAGTCTTTTGTGTACATATCTGATCTTGTAATCACCAAAAATTGTTGATAAGGATATTTTTGGTGATTTTGGTGATTACAAGATCTTATAAGGATATTGTAAGGATATTTTTGGTGATTTTGGAATGTTCATTACTATTCTTCAAAGAGACAAACTTAATTTAAGTATTTATTTTTATTTTTGTTATTTTTTGAAAAGTAAAAATTAATTTATTTTGTTTATAATATTACTTTTGTTATCTTATAATACTTGATGGAACCAATTCGAAGGTCGTATTCTAGAATTACAAAAGTTTTGAATTCGAGTTTTGAGTCAACGGAACACAAAAGATTTAAATGACTTGGTATTTGTTCTATACAATTGAAAGCTTTGGAAAAAGTAAGTTATTATCATTATTAAATTGAATATAAGTTTTTGTAATTTTTAAATAATTTAATTTTATTTGTTTACTAGGACTTTTAATAGAGCAAGTAGTTCTATGGATCCAATATGTATTGACCATATTGATCTTTTGGCTAATTGAGTTTTAGATAAACGAAATTTGATAGATGAAAATGATTTGAAAGATAATCTTGAATATAAAAATATTGACATGTCATTTGATGCAATAACTTTTAATAATGGTGATGATAAAACTTCTCTCGATAATAATAATTTTGTACCAAATGAAAATTATGGTCAATACAATTTTAGAGAATATTTGATTAAATAAAATTTCAAGTTTTCATTTCTTCTCTTCTTTTAATTTCTCTTATATTTAATGTATGTATTAAATTTTATATATACAATATAAATCAAACTGTAAATATGTTTACTTTAAATTTCACTTGGTTATTTCCTTAATATAAACCCATGTTGTAATATTTAAAGAATTGTGAATCTTTATTATTCTTTTTATTATGCATTTTGATGTAATTATTATTATTATATAATAAAATTGTAACATTTTAAATACTTTATATTATTGTTAATTTTATATTTATATAATGATTAAATGATCTTTTTTTATATTAATTGTAATTATTATTTAAATATCAAATATAAGTAAAAGTAATATTAATAAAAAGAAATAAATTATTATTTCAAATTTCTATTTTTATAATTTTTAAAAACATAATTAATGTAAAATAATAATGTACCAATAATCGTGTGATTTTCATAATATTAGCTCTGATTAAACTTAAACCAATCAGCCGATAGCTTGAAGTTAGATTTGTTTGAACCAAAATAACATTATAATTAAAACAACATCATATTTAATAGAATAAAACGATGACTTCCTCAACATAACGATCAATCAATTCGAGCTTGGCCGTTGGATCGAGTTAATTTTGCCATCCTTAGCACAAATTTATGCATCCCATGATCGAGTATAAGAACTGGTAAGCCATATGCATGATAGTGGCAAGAATACTTTCACCTTTATCTGCAATCTCATTGAGAGCTTCAATAGCAATTGGCACTCCAGTACTCATAAAAGTCAGCGGGGGTAATTGTCACGCTTGTTAAGATGTTTTAAGCGACCTCATCAGTACATAAAATATCTCTTCGCTAGTAGAAGTTTCGCTATAAAAGCCAATTGTAGAAACCAAGATATACATAGATAATATAAGAAATTCAGTGTATATAGGTTCTTTACAGTTCTGGGGAAACTGACAGGTTGTTCTATTTACGTAGGAACCATAAGCGAATACCCCTTGAGCATAAGGGGAGCAATAAACAAGAATTACGAGACGCCCCAGTCATTATATGAGCTATGATGAGGAAACATATTGTTTTAGAAGCAGCATTCCTCCAACAAGCAACAGCAACAAAGTGCAGCCAAACTGCCCATAGAAATAAGTCATTACAACGTCAATAGTTTCAAAGACAATAGGTGCACACCTATACTTAAAACATCAATTCTCATCATTCATTTTCTTTTAATAAATTACACATAAAATTGCACAGCTTTCTTGTTTAAGCAAATTCTAGATGCACATGGACCTCTAAAGACACCACTCCAACAACTTCCTGGAAGTTAAAAGGCACAAGGACAGGTGAACCAGTTAAGAGTAACAAAATCAGAATACAAAACCGCCGTACAACTACTGTTACAAAAAGCTCTAGGTTCTAATTATTGGGTAGTATGCTAATCATTTGCAACCCCTCAAACAGTAATGAAACAAAAGCAGGAATAACAAAAGCTAAAATGATACACTTCTAACAAGAAATCTCACTTTCATTTCACAGCATGGATCCCCACTACTTGAGCAGTTAAATACATCAAACGAACCAAAAGGAGACTCGTTGCTATAAGATAAATTTATAGGACCTGCAATCGTCTCGATCTAATTCTACAATTTCAATATGATCTTTTTAATGGTCTATCCCTAAAAATTTATGAATCTCACTCTAGACTAGAGAAATACAGGAGGACAACAAGAGATTAAATCATAAATAAAAATGGAAAAGCACAAATTTGGCCCTTCTACTTCGGTCTACTTCAATTTTTGTTCTTTAAATCCTTTTGTAAACTAGAACTTTTCAATGTAGTCCTGTTTCTGAATATCAGGATAGGACATCAATATAGCAAACATGAACTTGTTAGTTGCAATTGTGGATTATACATGACCTATGTGCTACAAGTAAGTTTAGATTGTGGAAAAAAATTTGTATAAAAAACAATACTAATCATGAAATTGCTACTTGAAATTATTCAGATGTAATTTATGCGCTAAAATTCAGTTCAGTTCAGATACTCGCACCGGGTTTCAAATAACAGGTTTACAGTTCACATTAGTTTTTGCAAGTCCTTATGACACAGGATCACTCTGACTACAGATCTATAATACAACTTAAATTTGGTCTTTGGTAGAAACATTTCAAGTGTCAAGTAGGAATTTTATGCACGGTGCTATCTAAAATGTACAAAATTCTATGTGTTGACACCTGAGACAGCATTGAAACCTTATCATAAGGACTGAAAAATTAAGCAGGAGTACTGAAATAGGAATTGGGATCAATGAATACTAGTGAAAGTTTGTTTGTTTTTGCATAAAAATTGAAGAGTGAGATATAAACAAAATTAATCACATCAAACCATAGAAAGTTTGATAAGAATTAAAGGATGAGATCAAGTAGGAAAACTGAAAGTTTGTTAGTACTTCAAACCATAGAAAGTTTGCATATGTTAAAGTCACACAAGGATCTACAAACTTCAGAATTTCAAGTATTTGACATTAGAGACAAAGAGGCAATTTTATTCTTGAACTTCTCACCCCCCCTTAGTGTCAAACCAATATAGATCAAGCTCAAATCATCAGCAATAAATAAGCAGCTTATCACTAGTGTTTAATATAGTTGTGAATTTTATCATTCAATAGTTGAGAGAAAAAGCTGCAAGCCCGACCAAAGTCAAGACTCCCCAAAGATAAAAGTTGAACACAATTAATTTCAAGTTCCAAACTTATACATGTGATTCTCCACTGTATCTTATGTTAAATGTCCAACAAAGATAGCAATGTTCATTTCAGCAAGAAGCACATCGTTGGCCTAATACAAAAGTTGTGGTCTAATCTAACTTGCGGAAACTGTTCTATTTAATTGTTAATTCTTGAGAGCACCCAACCAAGTAAGAACGATATTTGACAATACTAAGATCGCTTTAAGCTACCAGGACCAACCAAGAACCAAAAACCAAAATACAAGGAAATATACTTGAATAACATTTCTAGTGAGAGTAATTAAATTCTACCAATTCACATCACATTGCAATATTTCTACGTAGAAACAACGCCTCTTTCATTCAAGGGATGCACGTAATTTTTAGTTCAGTGTTAATAGTATAAAGAACATTTGGTTAAATTGTAGTGATAAATCTTAATATAACTTAGTTTTCACGAAATTTAATAATTAAAAGATATTTTGGTTTATTATGGTTTGAATCGAGTAAACTTTAAACAAAATGGTAAAATTATTTAAAATTTAACTTTCTTCCTCAATTGCCCCCACTTAACAAATACCCAGGTTCCGGCTCTGCTTCTAAGACCACGAGCAGGTACTAAAAATTAAGCAAACATATTCTATAGCCGCAAAATTATTCCGGACATAAGCATAAAACTACTCAACTCACACAAGGAGAAACAGAAAGAGATATAGACCATACCACCCTCGTAAGACGGAGTTACAACCGTCGGAATCGCCATGATGATGCTGATGCTGGTACTGTTGATGCTGGTACTGGTGATGATGATATTGGGGCGGTGGTGGCGGCGGCGGAGGATACCCCTCAGTGAAATACCCTTGATACCCTTCATATGGCGGTGGCGGTGGCGGTCCCGGAGGCGGTGGTGGAGGTGGATAAGGAGGGTAACCCGGCGGCGGCGGCGGGTAAGGAGGTGGTGCCGATGGAGGATATCCTGGTGGCGGGTAAGGTGGGGCATAACCTGTAAACACAACCGAATTAATCAAAACTGAGAAAGCCACAAGATTGGGAAGAGATTTAATGGGGTAATAGCGATTACCTGGAGGAGGGTATGGTTCTTGGGGCGGTATTTTCTGGTAACTCATGTTTTAGGGTTTAGAAAACAAAACCAGCGAGCAAGAAGAAGAAGAGGAGCGATGTTGGTTCGTTGTTGTTTGGCTGGTGATGTTGGATTACTTATTAAAGTAGCCGATGGACTCCAACAAACTCACTAGCAATAACCACCGTCCGATCAAGGAGGCTAACTACACGGATCTGCTTCATTATGTTAGATGCTAACTTAATTATGTGTATTAGTTCTGATTTCTGAAGGAGCCTAACAATTTTATAACCCGAACCTAGGAAATCGTTCTGTCGAGGATTTTAATAAAAATGTACTAATCTCTATGTGTTGATGAGTTGATAAAGAGCTATTTTAATTTAAGTAAAATTATGAATTTAAACCATCCTCGTGTATACAGTCGTTTAAAATTTGAAACTAAAACTTTATCTTTCATAAAAAATCTACCTGATTCAAGCAAGAATTAGTCTGAATGTGGATGGCTTAAAGGTGTCTTTTTATAGTTGAAAACCTTTTAAGATATTTTGTAAATAATAAAAATAAAAATATACTTTTTTTGTGGTTAGAAATTCATTTTATATTTTATTTAAATATTATATTAGGATGTAGGCGTTGAGCCTTAATTTTTCAGAACTTAAATTCTCAAACATATTTAAGATTAATAAACAAATATCCTTAATAAACATATTAACATCAAGAAAGAAATTGAAATGTCATGTAAATCTAACTCTAACATCATATATGATTTCTGTCGAAATTTAAATTCAAAGATTGAAATAAAAAATATATAAATTTAATACAGGATAACGTCAAAATTAAATTGTTTTGAGAATCCAAGGTAGTGAACTTCCTTGTCCATAAGTTCCACCCCCCACGAAAGGCGATTTGGCACTGTCTAACTAAACAGCTAGCGACAATGCCCTTTCCTTTCTAGCCCAGAAAAAGTGTAGGCAACAACATAATCGCGCGTTCCTTACGGACCAAATGTAAAAGTATCTCTAACGCTTCTTCTTGCTTCCTTTTGAAGATGGTGTTGAAACCAGACGCAGGAAGAGAACCACAATGGAGACCGCAGAAATTACCGACCCATATTCTGCCAACAGCCTCTGCAGTTCGATAAACAATTCATACCAGCCTTATTACCCTTTTGTGACTCATCAAACTAAGTCTACAACCTACTCAGTCATATATAAGATCGACAATGGCATAATAACGTCTTATTAGATGCATAGATTAGAAGAAGTTCATGCATACCTTAGCCTGTCAAAGATTGGCCAGACCCAAAGTTGATTCCAGAGAATAACAACAAAAGGAAAAAAAAAAGATTGTGAACTCCAAAAGAATATAAAAGGGCTGGTAGGAGCTCAATCACAAACATATGCAGATAGTACCAAATAGTACTTACCCAGTCAAACTTCTTCTCAGGGGTTCTTCCTGCGAGAACATCAAGAGATAGAATAGGAGTGGAATATGCCTCCTATTACAAAAATAACAACCAGAAGATAAATATATCAATGCAAAATGTTGGGAAACAGACACATTATGGTATGATGGCTACAAAGCAAAACCTGAAGAGCAGCTTTAGTGGGGATGCGAAAGGTAACACGTGCCGGGGAACCATAGAATAATCCCTTCACTTTGCCATCCAATTCAAATGAATATGAGAGGAGACCACCACTGAAAACGATGAAGTTAAAATTTACAAGAGCATAAGAAGAAAGGATCAGAAATAAAAAGCTGCTGAAAGAGTAGCACCCACGCATCAAGTCTTTCCCATGACATTGAAGTGTTGCCGCTGACAATTTCAAACATATCTTGAGGCCAGTAATCATCAGCAACGGTTACATCATATGCAGTCCTATATATTTAGAAAGGCAACACAGACACTTTAGTCCATATGAATTAATCATCAGCAAGAGTTACATCATATGCAGTCCTATATATTTAAGAAAGGCAACACAAACGCTTTAGCTGATCTGAATGAAATAAACTCACCTCATCCAAGGAGTAAGCTAATTATAAAGAAACTTAATACGTAACCATGAGAATAAGTGAATCGATTGGAGGGAGAAAGAAAGAGATAGAGGGGCTAGAACCGCCTTTTGGTTATATCAGCTCATTTCAACCTTTGTTGTCCCAAGCAAGTAGTTTCTTCAAGGGTAAGTAAGTTGATAACTTATTGGAAAAACTAGTGGATGAGATGAACGCTCATTCAGGGGTCCATAATACAAGAAATGATAAACCACTTGTTTACTTCAGAGCTTTAACAATCCATTTAGTATTAACCGTCTCCTGTAAAGGGCATATATCTGCTCTTTTGTTCCTTATGAAGTATGAGGATCAACAAACACAAACAAAACTTCACACAAGCTGAATAATTATACATTAGTTACAAGCAGTACTCGCAAGAAGCTGGCATTAGTTTTAACTAAATGCACATAAATGATCCTAACCTAAGGATGTTACAAGGCAAATCTTATACTAATAACGCAAACTATGCAAGATACATTACCACGGGAGAACTCATTGAGTCATATAGACATAAAAGCTTCTCATCCTTCTCTACACTTTACTTCTCATGCTCTTCTTATTCCCTTTTCTTCGTCTTTCTTTTTTATTGACTTAATGCTCTATTAATTTGAGGTCTGTATGTTGGTATGATGACATTACTCAAGCATTCTAGACCATGGTGACAGCCATCATTAACTGTTATTTTATGAATTTTTTTTTGTTTCTGGCATTATTAAGCACCAAATTTCTATTTAGAGTAATGGGTACAACTTAACCCAGATTTTTACATCTAACCACACTTCAGTTCAGTGGCTTATGCAATCCCATAGCATTTGATCATCACTGACTTATATCTAACTACACACAGGCAACTGAAGCACATCTGTCAAGGTTTCTTTAATCTGATTTTGCTCTTTCAGAGAATTACATCACCAAAACTAGAGAGCTTCATTTCTATGATCCCAGATTCCAACAGATTTGACTCCATTTATTGAATTTCTAAATAAAAAACAAACCGCTCCACCTTCAGCTCGAAATTGGGATTTAAAAATCAAATCCAGATCAAATAAAACAACCTATAGCATAAATAAAAAATGAGACATTAAACAAAAATCAATCACTAATAGGCAAGGAAGAACAAAAAACACAAAGTCAACTCTATGAATGCACAAATTAAAATTTAGATCTGTTCAGGGAACAGCCTTTTCAGCCAATTAAAAACAGAGAGGAATATGGAGACTCACGAAGATCCTTGATTGTAAATATCGATAGATACAGAGACGCGTTCGACGCCGGATTTGAGCCGGTTAAGAGTGGCCTTCTTGTTGGCGAGAATGAAGGGGCCATCGACGTCGGCGAGACATGACGACGCCAACAAGAGACCGAATAACACATGAATTAAGGATTTCGTGATCGGAATTCTCATCGATTTATCAGTCGTCTCCGGCATTTCGGTTTCAGGTGGATTTGCAGTTGTTGAGTCGACGAAGGCAACTGGGGTCTCGATGGAGGACTGAGGTCACTGGAGTCAGCTTTCTTTCAATACCTGGACAAAAGTTACTTTGAAAGACGACGAATGTTTAGAATTGAATGCATTTATGGTTACGATCATGATCACGGTCACGGTCACAGTCACGGTCACAGATCAGATTTCAGATAACAGATCAAAAATCGTAACTACTTTTTAAATTTTTTATTTTACTAACAAAATTTTTAATTGACTAATACTTAACTCCTAATTAATTTTTAATTTAGTAATTACACTCACACTAATGTCATTGAATGACTTCAAATATTTAAGGTAGAAATATTTATTAATTAATAAAATTTTTTTTTTTGGTTACAATGGAAGACAAACCCAAAAGAAACTAACTAAACCACGGCACGGTAGTAAATCGTATCAATTCGGTCCCGATGCAGCAGCGTCAGAGAGAGAATTGGAGGGTCCCGAAGTATGTGGGTGCCTTGGCTCGCCATCCCTGCAAGGTGTGCCAGGTAAGGTGATCCGCGCATTGGTTCCCTTTACGGAACACGTGCGTGAGCTGCAACTCCCAATCTCCCAAGAGAAGATTTCGAGTACCTAACAGCAAAAAATGAGGAACATCAATAGCGGAAGAAGAAGACGAAAGAAGATTGATAACTTCTAGGGAATCCACTTCTAAGATAACACGACGGTAGCCGAGGGACCATGCCAGAGTGAGGTCCGAGTGGACGCCCCAGAATTTGGCGAGGACAAGGGAGTCGCTGCCAATCTGCTGAAGAAAACCTCCACACCACTGACCATGACAGTCCCGAATAAGGCCTCCAGCAGAAGCGAGGCTACGCCCATGGTAAAAGGTGTCGTCCGTGTTAACTTTGACCCAGTTCTCAGGTGGTGGCTTCCACTTCACCCGAGTATTGCCCAGAATGCCCTGATGAGGGTAGACACAGCCCTCCACTGCTCTGGCCCGATCGATCCATCTCACTTACTCCAGAATCATCTGATGCCCATCTGTCGGCCAAGTGAATTCATCATCAAACAAACTTTTGTTACGCCATGTCCAAAACATCCAGCACGCGATACCAAAAATAATGGCCCAGGTGTCTACCAGACCGTGGCCTTGCGGCAGTAGGTTTGAGTGCACCCAGTCCTCCACCGCCTGGTGAAAGAAAGCGGGATCAGCCGCTGTTGGGGGAAAAGAATACCAAACTTGGGAGACCCGAGGACAATCGCGGAGGACACGAAGGATGGATTCTTCCTGCCCACAAACAGGGCAGCTGCTGTCTACCGCAATGTGACGTGACACTTGTTGCTGGTTGGTGAGGAGTTTGTCCTTGGTCATAAGCCATAGAAAGGCGCGGATGCGCTGGGGTCCCGCCCATTTCCAAATCAACTCCCAGATTTGATGAGGCCTAGCCAAGCCCTGGCCTTCAATCAAATCATATGCGGAAGCTACTGTGAAACGCCCATGAGGCGTTAGGCCCCACCGGATGGTATCTTACACCACAGGGGGCTCAGTAGGGGAGGACTGCGCAATAGCAAAACAGACTGGAGGGGGCAGATACTGTTGAAATAAATCCCACTTCCACCGCCCATCCTCCTACCAGAAGTCAGCGACCTTTGCAAAACGGAGACCTTCCGGAACGGGAGAGAGCGCCACCTGCTGGAGCGGCTCCCAGTCGGTAACCCAATTGTCCTGCCAAAAGGAGATATGATGCCCATTGCCGAGCTACCATTTGATGCCTTGGAGAACAAAGTGCCAAATGGCCGCAAGACCTTTCCAAAAGCAGGACGCCCCAGGCCGGTCAATCGAGTCAGGAATGTGATGGGGGACCATACGATATTTGGCCCGGACAACTCGCACCCATAAAGCCTCATGTTGCGTGAGAAGAGCCCAGCTCATTTTGGTCATGAGGGCATCATTGGAAGAACGAATACGCTTAAGGCCAAGCCCCCCAGCCGATTTGGGGCGACACACATCATCCCATCAAACAAGGGGCATTTTCCGTTGCTCTCCCGAAGACCCCCAGATAAAGTTACGCATAAGCTATTCCAAGCTATCACAGAGTTGTCGCAATAAGCGAACAGTTTGCATAGTGAAACCTGGTAGAGCAGAAAGTACAGACTGGGCCAATATGACACGTCCTGCAAGAGAGAGCTGACGGCCACGCCATCCAGATAATTTCCTCAGGGCGTTGTCGAGAATATGGTGGTAAGTCGTGTGTGTGGTGCGGGCATGGAGTAACGGAACGCCTAGATATTTGCCCAGGTTGGACGTACACTGAATCTGAAGGACGTGACTGAGGCGTTGAGCCATGGCAGACTGAACATTCGTTGAGAAAAACAGTTTAGACTTGGCGGTGCTAACTTTCTGGCCAGAGGCTCGGCAGTAGTCTGCCAAAATGCGTGCGATGACGTGAGCTTGGTCTTCTGTTGCTTCGACAAACAGAGCCAAATCATCGGCAAAAAAAAGGTGGGAGATAGGAGGACCAATAGGGCTCAAACGAAGAGGTCTCCATCACCCTAGGTCCACAGCACGCGAGATAAGATGGCCCAACCGTTCCATGCATAGCACAAAAAGGTACGGGGAGAGGGGATCGCCTTGACGAATCCCCCGCGTGGGGCTAAAAGGAGCAGAAGGCGTCCCTTGCCAGACCGCCTGCATGGTCACCGTAGACACGCACTTCATGATGACCTGGATAAGAGAAGGTGGGAGACCAATCTCCTCCAAAGTGGATCGAATAAAGTCCTAACAAAGACGATCGTAGGCTTTTTCGAGGTCCACTTTGATGGCGAAAAACCCTTTCTTCCCTTTCTTCCGACGCATAGAGTGGATGGCTTCCTGGGTAAGAATGATATTATCAGTAATATGCCGCCCCGAAATAAAACTACATTGGTTGTCCATCACAAGATAGCCCATGTGGATCTATAACCGACGAACAATGACTTTGGCAATGGCTTTATACAGGACATTACAAAGGCTGATCGGGCGAAACTGGGTAAAATTTATCGGAGAAGGGATTTTGGGGATGAGGACAAGCAGAGTATGAATAAGTCATATTTAATTAGCTATATGGCATATACATATAGCACTATGAAGAAGATTGCACTCCCACTAACCTTCTTATAAATACACGGTTCATCTATATTTTTTATAAAATCATACTATTTGATTTTCTCATAAAAATGGATGTTCCAACTTTTTGATGCTTAATTAAGTTCATAAATAGACTTTTAGAACTTGCATACTTGACTATGAAACCTTTGGATTCAAAACTTTTAGGTTGTATCATATAAACATCCTCAAGCAAATTTGAATTGAGAAATTTTGTTCTGAAATTTATTTTTTAGATTTCATAATCATGATATGTAGTTATAACCAATTAGATCATTATGGATTCAATATGCCCCTTCGGGATTCAAAACCTTTATATTGTATCATATAAACATCCTCAAACAAATTTTAATTGAGAAATGTTGTTTTGAAATCTATTTTCCAGATTTCGTAATCATGATTTGTAGCTATAACCAATTAGATGATTATGGATTTAATATAGCTATTAGAGAAAACGTTTCATCAAAATCAACTCCTTATTTTTGTTTATAACCTTTAGCCACTAGTCTGTTCCTGTGTATATGTACATTACCATTTATGTCAGTTTTCTCTTAAAAACTTACTTGCATTTAATAAGTACAATACCATTACAAGTGAGCACCAAGGTTCATACTTGATAATTGTACATGGATTTATATTCATCACCAAAAACATCGTCAAATTCTCGTAGCTAAAAATTATAGGCGACAATTTTTGCTAATCGTCGCTGATAGTTTTTTCTACGTTTTATTTTCATAGTCAAAAAGCATTAGCGATGTTTTGTGAAATTGTTGCCAATACCCTTTTGTTATGCCTAGCTTTTGTAGCTAAAAATTATTAGTTATTTTTTGGGAAATGTAGCCAAAGTTTTTAGCTACATTTATGAAAACATAGTCAAAAAGTTTTACCAATGTTTTTTAAAATGTAGCCAAATGTTTTCAACTATGTTTGTAAAATGTAGTCAAATTTTAATAACATTTTAATGAAATGATATACCATAGAATTATAATTATTTGTGACATTTTTAATCCATATTATTGTCTATAATATATCAATTTTTCTGTTGTTAATTTATTATAAAATTATACAAAAATAATTGATAATTTGAAGCATTGCATATAAAAATAAAATATCATTAGATGTGTTCGTGTCAAAGATTTTAATTACAACTTCAAAATTACTTATATATACAAAATAAT
>JANPWT010000006.1:27074784-27085819 GCA_024678245.1 Erythroxylum densum
TTTGATTCATAGTGATGTATAGGGCCCTTCAAGAATTGCCACATATTCGGGGAAAAAATGGTTTGTAACTTTTATAGATGATCACACTCGATTGTGTTGGATATATTTGATGAATGATAAATCTGAAGTAAAAATGCTTTAAAAAACTTTTTTCATAAGGTTGAAAACCAATTTCTAACAAAAACAAAGATATTTCATTATGATAATGGAACATAATATTTCAATCATTTGTTGGGGAATTTTTTAAAAGAAAAAGGGATTCAACATCAATCTACTTGTATTGACACTCCTCAACAAAATGGCATTGCAGAAAGGAAAAATAAACACTTACTTGAAGTTGCACGTGCTACTATGTTTTCAATGAATGTACATAAGTACTTATGGGGAGAAGCAATTTTAAAACCATCATACTTGATAAAAAGGATGCCTATGTTAAAATGTACAACAACTTTAGAGTATGCTAAAAAATTTTATCCAGAATGTAGACCCTTTTCTGATTTACCCTTAAAAATTGTTGGGTGCATCGTATTTGTCCACATACCTAGCAGACTTTGATCTAAACTTGATCCTAGGGCAAAAATACGTGTGTTTATTGGATGTGCACCAAATAGAAAGGGATATAAGTGCTATAATCCTCGAACAAAAAGGTTTTTTTGTTAGTATGGATGTCTCTTTTGTTGAAAGTCAACCATATTTTGAAAAAAAACTGTCTTCAAGGGGAAATGGGAAATGAAGACCAGTTTTTCCAAACATCTATTCCACTACCTAACATGTTTTTTTCCTAAACACAATACTAATCTACCAATGTAAAACATAGATGATTTACAAACAAGGAGAGAAATACTAGGACAGAAACATATTAATCTTAGTTCAGAGCTTCGTGTTTATTCCAGGAGACGTACTCGTCAAAATAAAGATCTATCCACTACTCTAGTGCAAGACCAACCATTATCTTCGGGCGATGGTTCATCCAACACTTCAGGTAATTCTGATCCTCTTCCTTTGACAAATCCAACTCCTACTATTGTTGATCTTGATGTCCCTATAGCACTTAGAAAGGGAGTCCGAACTTGTACCAAACATCCCATTGCTAAATATGTCATACCACAGACTTTCTAATTCTCATAAAGCCTTTACATCAAATATCTCTAATTTGTTTATCCCGAGAACCATTCAAGAAGCCTTAGATAGCTCATATTGGAATTTAGCAATTTAGAAGAAATGGATGCTTTGGAAAAGAATGGGACTTGGGAGATAGTCGATCTACCAAGGGAGAAGAAAGTGGTAGGATGTAAATGGGTGTTTACAGTTAAGTGTAAAGCTGATGGCAATGTAGAGAGGTACAAAGCACAGTTAGTGGCAAAAGGATTTATACAGACACTTGGTATTGATTGCCAAGAGACCTTTGTCCCGATTGCAAAAATTAACTAAATCCGTGTCCTGCTTTCATTAGCTGTTAGCTTTGACTAGCCTTTACATCAATTAGATGTAAAAAATGCATTCCTTGATGAGACTTGGAAGAGGAAGTTTTTATGAGTCTACCACCTGGTTTTGAAAAAAATTCTTGGTGAAGGGAAAGCGTGCAGGATGAAGGAATCAATGTATGGACTCAAACAATCTCCTAGAGCAGGGTTTCAGCGATTTGGAAAAGTTGTAAGGGCTCACGGATATACGCAAAGTCAAGCAGATCACACGATGTTTTATAAACATTCAAAAGAAGAAAAATTTGCTATTTTGGCTTTTTAAGTTGATGATGTTGTATGATCTGCTTGACTTTGCGTACGCCCGTTGAACCCAATGTGGAACTTCAACATGCCAAACTAGAAGAAGTGAAGAATAGAGAACAATTTCAAAGATTAGTTGGTAGACTGATTTATTTGTAGCATACTCGTCCAAACATAGCCTTTGCAGTGAGTATGATAAGCCAATTTAAGCACTCTCCAGGTCTAGAACAATTTGAGGCCGTGTACAGAATCATAAGATATTTAAAGAGTGCACTAACGAAGGGTTTACTATTCGAAAGGCATGGTCACCTACAAATTGAAGTATGCACAAATGCAGATTGGGCAGGAAGTACAATTGACAGAAGGTCAACATCTGGATATTGTACTTTTGTTGGAGGTAATCTTGTTACTTGGCGAAGCAAAAGGAAGAAATATGGTGGCAAGAAGCAATGCTAAAAATGCTAAAGCCGAATTTAGATCAATTGCTCATGGAATTTGTGAAGTGTTGTGGATTAAAAGGATCTTAGATGAATTGAAGGCCATAAGTACTTCTCCCATAAAGGTGTATTGCGATAATAAAGCTGCAATCTCAATAGCTCATAATCCTGTTCTCCATGATAGAACCAAGCATGTTGAGGTAGACAAGCACTTCATTAAAGAAAACATAGAGAATGGACAGATTTGTATGACATATATATCTACTGGTGAACAGATTATAGGTGTTCTTCCAAAAGGACGGCCTAAGAAACTATTTGAGAAGCTGATTGGCAAGTTGACTATGGAAGACATTTTTAGACCAGCTTAAGGGAGAGTGTAGAAAAGATCTACTGCTGATACTTAGAAAGCATGGCTGATTCTTAAGGATTGATGAGTTGTAGTTTATGCATAAATTATAGGCTTAGTCAACTCCATAAAATAGGAAAATTAGCTGTATGATTTTTTCCTTTTTTAGCATCTTGTATTGACTATAAGATCTGTACATGTACATTATTCAATAGATAGAATACTATCTTTTCTCCGTAGAAATTAAGATAACGTCACAACAACGCAACATTAATGATTCTAATAGAAACATCTAGTAACCAAGTTATCACGAAGCAGTAAGATACATACCTTTCCAAATTTGCAGAGAGCAGCGCATTGTGCTTCTGCTTCAGAAGGAGCCTATAGAAAAAACCAAGTAAATACTCCAACCATGATTTTGTTTTGATATTACTATATACAAGATTTGAGAAAATGACGGTTTATGAAATAAGAATTTTTTAAAAAACACATATAAAATCCAGCAAAAACAAAAGGCAGCGGCAGTTATTTCAAGAAAAAAAAATCTGACCTGGATCACAGGTACTCCCATGAGTCCCAAAAGTTTTTTACAGTCCTCATTGTGCTGCTTTGTCACCTATAAAAATTAAAGAAATTTCCAGAACTTCATAAAAGAAGACAAATAAGCAGCCACAGAAAACATTCTCAATTATTATTTCATGGTGATAAGAACTATTGGGAGAACAGGAAAAAAGAGTTACCTTTACTGTCCTTTTACTGAATTTTTCGATGTCTTCCTTACTGCCAGTCTGCAGTCATCAAATGGAATCTGGTCACGGGCTGATTGCATCAGAAAGTATAGGAATAATAAACAAGAAAATGGAAACATACTTCCCTGGCTTGCACCAAATCTTCAGAAGCATCTGCTCTCTTTGCATAACTGCATCATATTTTTCAGAAACAGTAAGTAAAAAGATGTATTCAGAGCTAACTTGTTAATTTAACAAAGTAATGGGATTGGTGAAAGAAATTAAGGAAACAGTAACATTAACCAAAAAATGTAGCACTGAATAACAGAATACCGCTTTGCCAACTCTTGCTTCTTCAAATCAGGAGGCTGTCCATCAAACACGTAGCTGAAAAGGCAAGAATGATACGCTATAGTCAGAAGAAAAGAATCATTTTAGATGTAGCTTTTCCAAGGTTCGAAGATGAAGAAGAAGAAAAAAAGGATAAAAAAAAGACATTACACAGGCTTTATTCCAGCTTCAAGAAGCCTAATTGTCCGAGTAAACATGCCTTGCAAATGACTACATGAGCAGAGGATCAAGAAGAGAACAATTAACCAACAAGTTAAACAAAATGTCGCCAAAAAAAGATATATAAACCGTATAATAAAGGTGGATTATTCAGTAGAGAAGAAATTAGTTATTTATAAGAAGAGAAAAAAATGAGAGAGAGAATCGGTTGAGTGGTTATAAAACCTAGTGACTTCACCAGCTTCATTAGTCAACATTTCAGTGCCGCTTCGTCCTATAACAATCTGCAAGCATTCACCCACAATAAAATAAACATGAGCTAGGCAGCATTGTCAAAAAAATAAAAAGTATTGAGTTTCAATAATGCAGATAACACTATTTTTATATCGATATGAACTTATTATATCCATTGAACACATCATATCCAATTTGTTAACAAACAAACGGGAGGAGTTTTTAAAAAGAGAGGAAAAAAAGAGCGAAAAACAGACGAGGAACTGATAGATGCTCATGCTGGCGTCAATTGCGATCTTCCGGCCAAAGAAGCTCTCAAATTTCTGCTCTTTCATGGACTTGGGAGCATGATCCGCCAGGAGGTGCGTTAAACCCTAATTAATTGAATTTAAGCAATTAATTAACATTTCGAAGTCAAAAAGCCATTATAAATCGACTGAAAACAAGATTTCCAAACGTGAAATCGTTGAATTTCAAAACAAACCTTAATACCCATTTCGCCCAGATGGTGTGCTTTTGGCTTCGATTAGTTGAGGAAGAGAATAAGAATAGAGTGGAAATGATCAAAAAGCTAGATTTTAGAACTGTTTAGGGTTTTCTCGTTTTTAGGGCTTTAGGGAAGAGAATACTAAGATTTTAATTGACAGAAGACTCGTATCCTTCCCGCCTACTTAAAGAAACAAAAAAAGCGCGCACTCCTGTTGTCCTGTACTCCAATCATTTGGTTTGTCATAAAACCGATACAAAGTGCCAGCTAAAACTATCTCTCGTTACCATTCGGATGCACTACATTTAATTAAAACTAGTGTTACTTTTAATTAGATATTAATTAATCATAATAAAATTTAATATCTAATATTTGTCCCTTTAAAAAAAAAATATTTGTCCCTTTTAATTAAATATCTTAGTTTGACCGTAAAATTCCTCAAATATTATGATGAAGTCTAGCTTATTTAAGTTGCACTTTCTCTCTTCAATAATTCTTTTTTTTAATACAAGCAAAGACAAATACAAAGAAAACTAGTTAAACCACGGCACAGCAAGACGCCATGTCACGCTGGTCCCGGTGCAGCAGTTCCATAGAGAGAATCGGAGGGTCCCGAAGTATGTGAGTGCCTGGGCTCGCCATCCCTGCAAGGTGGACCAGGTGATCCGCGCATTAGGTCCCTTCACCGAGTATGTGCGTGAGCTGCACCTCCCAATCTCGCAGGAGAAGATCTCGGGTACCTGACAGCAAAAAGTGAGGAACATCAATAACGGAATTAGGAGAGGAAATAAGATTGATAACTTCCAAGGAATCCGCTTCTAAGATGGCACGGCGATAGCCGAGGGATCATGCTAGGGTAAGGCCCGAGTGGACGCCCCAGAATTCTGCGAGGACAAGGGATCCGCTGCCAATCTGCGAAAGAAATCCTCCACACCACTGACCATGACAGTTGCGAATAAAGCCGCCAGCAGAAGCGAGGCTACGCTCAGGGTGAAAGGCTCCATCCGTGTTGACTTTAACCCAGTTCTCGAGCGGTGGTTGCCACCCCACTCGATTATTGTCCAGCATACCCTGATGAGGGTAGGCACAGCCCTCCACTGCTCTGGCCCTACCGATCCACCCCACATACTCCAGGACCACCAGATACCCATCCGTCCGCCAAGTGAACTCGTCGTCAAGCAAGCTTTTGTTGTGCCACGTCCAAGCATCCGGCACGCGGTACCAAAGATAGTGGTCCAGGTGTCTACCCGGCCGTGGCCTTGCGGCAACAGGTTCGAGTGCACCCAGTCCTCCACCACCTGGTGAAAGAAAGTCGAATTGGCCACCGCTTGGGGGAAAGAACGCCAGACTTGGGAGACGCGATGACAGTCACGAATAACATGAAGGATGGACTCTTCCTGCCCACAAACAGGGCACCTGCTGTCAACCGCAATGTGATGTAACACCCGTTGCTGGTTCGTGAGGAGTTTGTCCTTGGTCATGAGCCATAGGAAAGCGCGGATGCGCTGGGGTCCTGCCCATTTTCAAATTAACTCCCAGATTCGACGAGGCGAGGCCAAGCCTTGGCCTTCAATCAAGTCATATGCTGAAGCCATCGTGAATCGCCCATGAGTCGTAACGCCCCATCGAATGGTATCATTCTCCACAGGGGTCACAGTAGGGGAGTGCTGCGCTATAACGACACAGACTGGAGGTGGCAAATACTGTTGAAATAAATGCCACTTCCACTGACCATCCTCCTCTCGGAGGTCAGCGACCTTTGCAAAGTGGAGTCCTTCCGGAATGGGAGAGGTCGCCACCTGCTGGAGCGGCCCCCAGTCGGTAACCCAGTTGTCCTGCCAAAAAGAGATATGTCGCTCGTTTCCGAGCTGCCATTTAATGCCTTGGAGAACAAATCTCCAAATGCTCGCAAGACCTTTCCAAAAGCAGGACGCCCCAGGCCGATCAATCGAGTTAGGAATGTGGTGGGGGGCCATAAGATTTTTGGCCCGGACGACTCGCACCCATAAAGCCTCAGGTTACGTGAGGAGAGCCCAGCCCATTTTGATCAGGAGGGCATCATTGGAAGAACGAAGACGCTTAAGGCCAAGCCCCCCGGCCGATTTGGGTTGACACACATCATCCCATCGAACAAGGGGCATTTTTCGTTGCTCTCTCGATTACCCCCAGATAAAGTTGCGCATAAGCTGTTCCAAGTTATCACAGAGCTGTCGCGGCAAGCGAACAGTTTGCATAGTGAAACCTAGTAGAGCAGAAAGAACAGACTGGGCCAATGTGACACGTCCTACAAGAGAGAGATGACGGCCACGCCATCCAGATAATTTCCTCTGGGCGTTGTCGAGAATATGGTGGTAAGTCGTGCGCGGGGTGCGGTCATGGAGTAACGGAACGCCCAGATATTTTCCCAGGTTGGTCGTACGCTGAATCTGAAGGGCGTGACTGATGCGTTGTGCCATTGCTGGCTGAACATTCGTCGAGAAATAAAGTTTAGACTTGGTTGTGCTAACTTTTTGGCCGGAGGCCCGGTAGTAGTCCTTCAAAATTCGCGTTATGACGTGAGCTTGATCATTTGTTGCTTCGACAAACAGAACCAAATCATCGACAAAAAAAAAGTGGGAGATAGGAGGACCTGTAGGGCTCAACTGAAGCGGTATCCATCGCCCTTGGTCCACTGCGCGCGAGATAAGGTGGCCTAAACGTTCCATGTAAAGCACAAAAAGGTACGGGGATATTGATTAATAAAAGTTAACTACTAAAAGGATATTTTTCTAATGTATATTAATTAATGCTTAGATTGATTATGGCGATACAACTTTAAAAAGAAGGAAATTTCGATGAAAAAGTATATTGGTTTAATTGTTTTTTATTTTAATTTTCTAATTTCGGTCGCTAATGTTTTGACAAAAACATCAATATATTTGTTTGTTATTATCAATGTAGTAACAACAATTAAATATTACATAAAACTTTGACATAAATTAAATTTAAAATTATTTAATTTTTAATCTTTTATACAATATATGGTAATTAATATAAAAATCATATAATATACTTTTAGTTAACGTTAAATCAAATCATAGAGAAATTGAAAAATAATGATAAATAGTTTTTATGGTTTTCGTAAGTTATGAAAATTAGATGAAATCAAATTAAAAATGCAAAAAGTCTCATTTTGGTCATCAAACTTTTGCCTCATTGTAAAATTTTTATCAATTGAATTTCCAACTTATCTATTAACATCATTTAAATACATAATTTAACTTGACATGAAGTGTGGCTCGCATGATCTCTTTAAGTGTGTGATTATGTTGGCCCCCGAAATTTTTTCTTATTATTTTTATTGAGTTAGGCATGACTTAAATAAATTTTGAGGTCTTAATAGATTAATTTTTGGAGTTAATTATTATGTAAATGTTAGTAGGATCTTATTATATAGGTTGGTTGAATTAAATTAGTAAGAGTGTATTGTATGAAGGGCATTTTTGGTAGTTCACTTAAGGATTAAGAGCTATAAGGAAGGAAGGAAGGGCAAAATGGATATTTTAGACTCATTAAGGGTATAAGTGGAAGAAGAAATGTTTGTTTTGCATTTGAAGAAGAGAAGAACGTGAGTGAGAGAGGAGAAGAGAGAAAATACAAAGAGAAGAGGAGAAAGGAGAGAAAAGAAGAGAAAACAAGCTAAGGTTCATTTTTTCTAAGCTTTCTAGAGAGATTTTGAGGTTGATTAAGAAGAGAAAAGAAAGAGGAAAAGAAGAACTTTCTTTAGAGCTAAGAAACCCATCATTTGGTGAAGATTCAAGGTAAGATCTTACTTAATCTTTTGGATTTTTGGAAAAGTTTTAGTCCTTGAAGCTTAGAAAATGCATAGGTTTAAGTATTCTAAAATTAATTTTAGTGAATGTGCTTTATGAATCTCCAATTTGTAACCCTATTAAATGGGAAATTTTGCCATTAATGAAGGAAATCAAGAAAGACAAAATGAGCAAGAGAAGAGGCATCTTTAAGCAAGAAAATTCAAGGTGAATTACATGTTTATAATTGAGGTAATGAGCCATAACTATGTTTTCAAAAGCAAAAGAATTAAATAATTTCAATTGTTTTATAAATGTTGCATGATTGTTGTTTGAATGATTTGACAAATCTTTATATGTTTGGTATATGAATTTTGTTAATGAATTGCAAAATGAAGAAGGAAATACATTGAAACATTTTGTGTTATGCCTTGAAAAATGTCATGGCATTTTGTATAAAAGAAAAAAGGAAAAAATGAAAGTATGAGCATATGATGAAATGATTTGAGCATGAATATGTGCTTTTGTATGTGCAAGAGAGGAATCATTTCGTTCGTCATGTACACATTGATAAGTGCCTTCTCTCGATTGCCCGCTTGTAACATATGAGCTTCGAAAAATGGATTCATTTCGTTCATGGTGTAAGCTTCGGTTTTTCCATTTCGTTCCATGGAATCCTCGAGCCATTTGTTTGTGCATTGCATCTTTGAATTGTAAGAATGATGAATAATTGAGTGTTATGCTTTGATGGTTAAATGTATATGCTATGTCTACGTGACGATGTTTTAATTATGAGTTTTGTGCTAGAATTGTGAATTTGGTTGAGAATTTGAGAACTATGTGTTTCATGAATTCAATATGAATTTTCTACGACAAATGAACATTTTAATGATTTTGTTTATTTTTCATTATAAACTTGCTACCCATGAGCTTTTAAACTCACCCCCACTCTCCTTTCCCTATTCAGGTGATGAGTAAGAGATCGAGTGAAAGAGAGTTAAGGCATCACTCCGATTATGCATATTTTTTTATTTTAAGCTAGACTTTGTAAACATGAGGCTTTAGTCGCATTTCAAATATTATTTATTCAAGTAACCTTTGTATTTTGGGATTTTGCAAAATGTTGCACTGTGGCTCGGAAAGCCCATTGAAGCTTTGTAAAATGCTCTTTTGATGATAATGAAAGATGATTGCATTTTTGGCTCATGACTCTCAAAGTTTGTACATTGCATTTTCAAGCGTACATAGGGGTAAGAATTTGTATTCTAACTTCAGGAGAAAAATTGCATTGATCTAGGTTGAATTAGACAAAGTTGTCTTCTTGGAAGTTGTACATTATCTTTCTAGCTTTTCCAACGATATAAAATATGAAATTTTTTGATCTCGGAGTTAGGAGATATATTCATTATAAGTTAGTAATGTTCCATAGGATGTATACTGGACAGCTACAGTAAATGATGGAAATTTGTTGTATGTAATGAATCATTTGAGTAGAGATTAGATAGTTTAATGAAATAAACTTGGTAGTTGAATTGATATGAAGTAATAATGAACTAAAAGAGTTGAATTTGGGAAGATTAGAAGTGAACGTGATGTTATAATGGATGTAGGAACCATTGGGAATGCTTTAGAAGGGCTTATGTTTCACCTATGTCCGTTAGATGAACTTTAGGTCTGTTAAACGAACCTTCTCGGGTCTGAAAATATCCCCAGCCCAGTCCATATTTGTTAAACGGACATTAGGTCCATTAAACGGACCTTCATGGGTCTGAAAAAGACCCCAGAGCCGTGTATGTCCGTTAGGTGGAGATGTATGTCCTTTTAACAGACGTACACTGTCCACTTTTGGAAATTTGCGATTTTGACCCTCTAGATGGCAAAATCTCTCTTCTAGATCTTCACAAAATTTGTAGATCTAGAAGTTCTATTCGAAAACATCTTAAAGTGACCTTAATCCAACATCTCTAGTGAAACTTATGCTTAATGTACCAAAATAGGTACAGTTATAAATTGTGGGCTCATCGATGAGGGAACTTGAAATGTACCTAGTAGCGAAAACACAAATGAGTGATATGTTAGGGTGATGTTTGAGGAGATAAACATAAGAATGGAGTGTCGTATATTCATGGATCCTCAGGAAAGACATCCGGGAATTCCATGACTACAGAAATTTCTTCTAACTTTCCCTTATCTGCCCTCGTGTCTACCACATAAGCCAAAAATGACTCAGAGCCGAAACAATTCTAGGTGGGCTTACTTTTCTGTCCTCTATAAACACCACTCTTCTACCGTTGTCCAATTCGAACTCCACTATCTTCTGTTTACAATCCAGATGGGCATTGTACTTCTCTAACGTGTCCATACCTAAAATTACATCCAGGCCTCCCATTTTCAATGGCATTAAGTCCACCACTAAGTATTCCCCACCAATACATGTCTCACACTCTCTATACACTTGACTGATAATAATATACTGGCCGATTGAAGTACTCACCATCAAAGGAGTATCCAACGAGCTCACATTCTTACCATACATAGTTCTACATGAAGAAACAAATGAGTGGGTGGACCCCGGATCAATCAAAACAACAATATTAACATCAAATAATTTAACCATACCAGTCATGTTGGGCCCTGAATTTTTATTTTTATTTTTATTATTTTATTTATTCTTTATTTTTCTTTAATTGTTTTATTATTATTTTTAGTTGAGTCTTTAAATTTAGCAAGGATGAATGGGGTATTGAATGGAAATGAGAATTTAGAATGAAGTGTTAG
>JANPWT010000006.1:27107436-27124043 GCA_024678245.1 Erythroxylum densum
TTATATAAGAGATTAAATAAATTTATTTAATTAAAAATAATTTATCTTTAAGTTTTATCTAAAATGTAATTATTATCAGTGATAAAAATATAACAACATTAACATTAACAATCAAACAGGTTTTTGTTTTTATTTGAAAGAAAAACAAAAACTAAAACTAAAAACTACAATAAAACAATAGAAGTAAAACCAAATCCTGAGTTAATATGTTTGTAATCCCTTCTTTTTTTTCTCTCTTGAAATTTGCTTTTTGTTACGTTTTAAGCCATAATTATATAAAACTGTAATTCCTTAAGTTCTAGTCTATATAGAGAGAGAGAGAGAGAGAGAGATATAGACAGATAGAAATGATCTTTTTATTTCAAAAGTAGGAAAGGTTGATATAAATATACAATTTGTAGAATTCCACATAGAAGGTCATTTCTAGACATGTCTATTATAAGTGTAGTTCAAATGAGTATTGCTGCCTTATGATAAATTCAGAAGCACCGTCTCAATTGTCAGAAATATTCTAGAAGTTAGCAAGTTGATGGCTACACTTAGTCTGAATCTCCTGAGCTATCAATTGTTCCTTTGTGGGACTAATGAGCTCTAGCAGCAAGCTATCCATGCACTTGGCTTGGCTTTGAAAGACCCTTTTTATTCTTCTAACACCACAATGTATTTTTTAAGGAGATTTTGCAAACTAGAGAATCCCAATTGCTATGTTTGAGAATCTAAGAAGATTAATATATTATCTCATTCCAATCCAACGTAGGAGAGAGAAAAATGATGTACCTATTCCAAATATGAGAAGAATATTCAACTTGGAAGAAGATGTGCTATATTGTCTCTTCCTCCTGGTTATAAGAGTACTTATGGATCAGATGTTTAAGACAGCTTTAACTCTGTTTGCCATGGAAAGACTCTTTCTAATTATGAGTTATATGATGAATGAAGATCTGAAATTTTCTTGAGGAAACCAAACTAATTTGTTTCAGTGCCATTGGACAGTCATTTTTAGTACCTGATCTTGCTCAGAGCCGACCCTGTCATTACCGATTTTAACTTTGATATAAGGCCTGAATAAATTTCTAAGCTTCAAAATTTGAACCATAGCCCAAGAGGAATTATATGTAGGTTGAATTTTTCCAAAGGTTGGCATTTTTTAGATACAATGCATAGATCCATTTTACTTATAGTCCCTGTTTATTTGCTAGGATCCTCCATAGTCTTTGATTATTAGAGTTCTATTGATGACTTTAATTGGGACGATGGCCAAACCCCCCTTCATGCTTTGGTTAGCACAAATCACTCCATCTAACTTTTGTCATTACTCTTTTATTGCAATTCCTTGACCAAAGAAAACTTCTCATCACTCTTTTAATTGTTTTAATGATACCTATTAACAACGTGGGGTGTGAATAGTAATGGATGTGAAGGTTGCTGAGAATGGAGTGAACGAGTTGAATCCTCCCCACAAGTGATAAGCTCTTGCTATGCCAATTTATAATCCTCTTCTGAATCTTTTCTATTAATGGGAGATAGTTATTAAAAGAGAGTTTCCTTATTGGTAGACGCTTCCAACTTGGAAGGTGAAAGGAGCCTTTCGATGTTTCTGACCAACTAACGTAGAAAACTAGGGAGGGGAGCAAGATGTTGAACATTTAACCAAACATACCTCTAAATTTTCCCCTTAATAATAGGGAGTCCAGATATATACTCCTTCTTATCCAAAATAAGTGTCGTTTTAGAGAGATTTTAATTATTCAAAATAAGTGTCGTTCACGATTTTTCATGCATATTTATAATTTTATTTCTAAAATTATCCTTTAATTTATCTCACATCCTAATTATACAAATTACATTTTCAAGGCAATTCAGCATATAATTAATAAGGGTATATCAAATATTTCACTAACTTTCTTAATAAGTGTGCATATTTCTAAAACGACACTTATTTTAAATAGAAGGGAGTACCTCTTTAAATATATTTGTTGTCATTAAAGCTCCAAGTGATTTAGCATATGCTTTTAAAGAGATGATTAGATCATCTGCAAAACATAACTTAAGAAATGAAACTTGAAATGTTGTTCTTGGTTGATAAGTAGCTGATCAACCTTGTTAGGAATTCCATTATTATGAATTCCATTATTTAGTAACAAAAGAAAATGAATACAAAATAAAAAAAACACGAATATAAAATAAAAATTATAATGAGAATTGAAAGCATCTTTTATATAGAATTAAATAAAGTTAATATTTATGCTAATAAATTTTTTTACTTATATTTAATTATTATAATATTTATTTTGTAAAAAATTAATTATAATAATTTGTTTTTTATAAGTACCTAATCAAAATTTTTGTTCTACAATTTATAAAAATATTAATTTTAAATAATTAAGAGATATTTTTATATTAAGAATAAAATTTTAATAAAATAAAATAAATAATTGTTTTTTTTACTAATAAAATAAATAATTGTTAAAAATAATATAAAAGATTGATTTTGATGGTAATATTAAGACACGAATTAATATTAGGATGAATTAATTAATCGTTATTAATATTGTTATTAACGGGGAAATGGGGAAAACGAATCTAGAGACAGCAAGTGGAGGAGAATAACTATTGCACAAAAAAAGAGAGGCAATCTCCAATGGCGCCCACGGGAACTGAATTCTAAAGAGCACCCACTATTTAACTTCCCTTTCTAACCTTTTGCTCTGCTTAAAAAGTAAATTCCATCATAAACCCATATCGGAAGGAAGGGCATATAGGGAGAGAAACAGATTGACAGGAGGAGAAGCCTTTGGCCCGCAAATCAACAGAAGAATCAAATTTCGGTTGTTGCCATATACTATATTGATTGCTATTATTGATTGTTTGGGGGGATCGCTATATGATTTAAGAAGATGATGAGCTGGAGAAGAGTGTTGAAGTCCGTGCAGGCCTTAGCGGCCCACAGTCTCCTTTTCTCATTCACTCTCTTGCTTGTTCTCAAACTCGACCATGTTGTCTCATACTCTTGGTGGTCAGTTATCTCTCTATATTTTGCGAAATTTGATTTCACTTCGTAGTTTGTTTTTATTTCTACATGAATTGGGGTTTGATTCTTTATTTTCCTCCTTTTCAGTTGGAAGAGCTCCTTTTTCTTTGTTCTTTCATAGTTGGAACAGTGTTTGGAGATGGTTTAATTTCCTTGATTGGAGAGATTATGGGGGTTTTTGATTTTGGAATTGCTGACCCATTTCTGGGTTTTATGCATTTATTAATGGATTGGCTTTTTTCGTCTTGTTTATAGGAAATAATACTTCAATAGCGAAATTCATTTTCAAATCCTGCTTAATTTGTGAACTAAGTCATGCATGAGGCGTCTATTTTATGATTATTACTACAAAGATTGAATATAATGCAGTTTGATCCTGAACAAAGAGAACTCCGTATGGAGACGGCAAAATCAGTTTCCTCCAGAAAACTGTAATCATATTTCGAGAAGTATGAGACCTTTTCGTGTTTTCAATAACACTTGCAATATTGCTTTAGAATCTTACACTAGGAGGCTTAAAACTCATTCAGTACAGGTGTAGGTTTCTTGAGACTAGTATGGGTTCTGATGAAGTGACGAATTGGAAAAAAACAAGAAGTAATTATTAGGTTTCTATCTAAGGCAATGCAATATTTCTTTTATTCCGGCAAGATGTTTGGGGGCATTGAACTGTTTCTTCTGAAGAGCAATCGGCCTTTATTTCTTTTGGTGATGGATGATGTGGTTGGCTCCCTTGATGTCAATTTTTTTTTCATTTATACTAAAGAAGAAAGATATTGCAAATTGGCGATGATCTAATCTTTTGAAGGGTATAGGATTTTTCCCCCTTCTTTCAGCATGCAAAAGAGCTGCCTAGTCTAGAATGGGCATGCTTAGTTGTTGAGTTGGTTGAAGATTAGAATAGGTAGAGAATGAATAAGCAAAGGTAATGAATGGAATTGATTCGGACTGGGAAATAAAATATGGAAACAAAATTCTGATCCATTTGGTAAAGATATTTTCTTTTGTCACTAGTCATCCCTTAGTCAATGGTCTTTTCTAACTTTCTGTCAATACGTACCTTGCATGTAACTTCCCTATTACTAAAATCATGCTTTAGTTGATCCTCACTTATTTCACTATTGAGATGCTAAATAAAAAGAGATCACTGAATTAATTGCATTCTGAATGGACTCTAATTTTCAGGTTAGTTTTCTTCCCACTTTGGGTTTTCCATGGGGTTGTTGCTCGTGGACGATTTTCATTACCTGCACCATCAGTTCCACGCAATCGTCATGTATGTCACTAATTTTATTGCCATATTGAGAGATTCGTAGTGATACTAATTTTTTGTTGTGATTATTTGTTGGCGTATCTATATCTTTGATAACGTGTCATGGTTTATAATGTGCACATGATATTTCAAATCTTTTACCCAATTTCATGGATTTGAATCATTGGGATCTATTATCATGAGACAGTGGGCACCGTGCCATGCAGTTGTGGCAACACCATTGCTTGTTGCGTTTGAACTGCTCCTCTGCATATATCTCGAAAGTGTTTATGGTATATATCTCCTTCCTTATAAGAACTCTTGAGAGTGTTTATTTTGTTGGTTTTTTAGATCATGCAAATTTATATGCCTTGAACATTATTTACTAATTTATCTTGTTTTTTCAGTTCATGGCATTGGAGCTGTAAACTTGAAGATTGTCTTTATTCCACTGTTTGCATTTGAAATAATTATCCTTACTGACAATTTCAGGTATTTCCTTTGCAATTTAAATTGTTGTGGTTGTTATTTAGTTTTTGTGAAATTAGATATTTCTTTCTCATGAGTGGCCTGACGAGACCTTGCATTCAGCGGGACTTTTACTGGGTTGTTGTTATTGTTGATTGACCTAACAATGTGTCATATGAATGACTAGTCAACAAATGTTGAGAGAACTGCATAAAACTTTCTTTTATTTTGATTATCTTAAAATCATTTCTAACTCTGTCACTGAAAGAGCATTGGAATCAAATAGTTTGATATTTGTCCTGTTTTATATTCTTTATTAGTTTCTAAAGTTCCCATAGATGATTGATTGGTAACCCACTAAGTTCAAGTCTTTCTTTGGCTTTTAAAACTTTTCTTTGAGGGATGCATTGTCATTAGGCCATGAAAGTATGGTCCCGATGTGCATAAGACATTCGCTTGGAAATTTCATTGCAACACAAAAACATATTTTTAATCTTGTTTCTTGTCTATATGTCATCTTTGATGGCCATACAGTGTCTTTAATGCAGATATCAGCATTTGACTTGTGTCATGACACCTGTATTTGATGTTTGACTAACTTATTGCATTTGTGACCTCTTTTAACAGTATATTCAGTAGAATCTGAGTTTAGTCTTTCAGTGCTTTTGTATGCTTATTGCTTTGCAAATCAATCAACGGTAACAACTTGAATATGCCTTCTTCCGTACTCCAGCCCGATTTTGAATAGTAATCCATTTTTGTTCATTCATTATGTTTAGTATCTGATCGATTAATCTTGCAGAATGTGTAAGGCTCTAATGCCTGGAGAAGAAGAAAGTATGAATGATGAAGCAATATGGGAGACATTACCTGTAAGTTATTCTTTTTTTTCCTTGCTGTTAAAAATTTATCTAGTGCAGCTTTTTTGAGAATACTACGACTTTGATATTTAGTTTTCAATTGAGATCTATCACAATGTATATCTGTTCATTTCCGTTCTCCACTTGAAGTGAAGGAACGATTCCCCTAAGAGACTTCAAATGCTTGAAATCCAGACACGTTAGTCTTTCAACAGTAAAAGATCAAGGATTCTTTGGACATGTTGGAACTAAAGAAAGCATTATGTGTTAGGAGAAAGTAGTTTTTTTTTGGTTCTTGTGTTGATTATACATGTTAAATATGAAAGAAATTGTTTGAAAGACACTCATTTTGTAGGGATTCTATTCTGTTAAAAAGAGAGATCAAGTCATAATGTTTAGCGGGAAAGTTGATATATAAGTAAAAGCATATGTGGATGAATTTTATCTTTTCCATTTCAGCACTTTTGGATTGCAATTTCTATGGTTTTCTTCTTGGCTGCTACAGTCTTCACACTCCTAAAGCTATGCGGTAAACTTTCTAACTTGTTTCATGATTTTCATGCATAGTTAAATTCGTTGTTCTTAGCTACTGTCTTATTTTATGAGATTGGCATTGAATCAATTTGATTGATCCTCTTGCAATAGGTAAGGTGAGATCATGACTGTAAACGTACATTTTCATTAATAGATATAAAGCGATCAGACGCAATCAATCAAGATTATCTGCTATAAGTGTTTAATTGAGGTGATTTTACTCTGCAACTAGGTTTTTACCTTTCTGGGTACAAGCTGGTTTCATATCAGGTTGAGTATCCTCCACTGTTCACCCCAATTTTCCCAGTGGTAGAAATTTAGTTCTCATTTTCAAATAGTAATAGTCTACAAAAAGAAAAGATCTTGTTACGATTAAGTATCATTAGACGTCCTTTTGTATTTAAAAGGGGTTACTGCTTATTAGCATCTTATGAAGTATCATTAGATGCCCTTTAGGGTGTGATCCAGTCATTGTTTACTAGCATTATGTTTACCATAGATGATACGTGTGAGATGGTAATTATTGGTTGTTTTTCTTGACCTCTGCTGTATATTTTGAATTTGCATTGTCAGTATTTGCTCTGGGTTGTCCTCAATTGTATGTCAATTATCTATTCTGGGACTCATACAATACTAGTTTGGTCTTCCTTGGATTGCTGACTTGCCAGCTTGAAAATATTGTAAGTTAAAGCTATGGTTAAAGTTCCTGAACTTTCATGCTTGCAAAATCTAAAAGTGAACCTCTTAATGACCTGCTGTTTTACTGTTTCTTCAACAGTGGGAATACCATGGCTGTTGGTCTGAATCACTAACTTTCTGATTAATTTGATATTACTGGATCTAAATGTATTGGTGTAGGAAAATTAGATCCTCTTCTACCCAATTCTAATAATTATGTGATTTCAGAGATCCATAAACCAAGGCTCCTTCTGAGTGTATGTGCAATACTTTATGTGTTTGCTCATTTTTCTGCTTTATTTCAACCTTACTAATTCGAACTAGGACACATCATCAGTAACTCCTTTGTTTAATGCTTAATTTCAATACAACATATTTTCACTGACAGAACTTTTCTTCAAATTTCATTGTCCCTTAGAATTCCTATATTTTTTGGGCTAGTCAACTATATTCTTGGGGTATTTATGCTTTTACTTGTGATGCTCACTTCCCCCAACTTTTTTAGTGGCCCAGGAATTATGGTAATTGATTTCTTCGTATTCTTTCTGCACTTTTTACTGCCAGCACTTTTTAGATCCCACCTAGACTGCAACATTTATAATCAACAAAAAGTACTTTTTAATTTTTCATTTAAATTTTATAGGTGATGTAGGTGCTCTTGGCTGGTGGGACTTGTTCATTAATTTTGGGTATGGCTTCTTTCATGCTATCTGCATTATTAACATTCCCATAGAGTTAGTGGAAGTTTCTAATACAACCAGCTGAATAAGAAAACAAGTTGTTTGTGCAGGATTGCAGAATGCTTTGCTTTTCTTGTTTGTACAAAGTGGTCCAATCCAGTGATTCACCGATATTGTCGTCCAAGAGATGCCAGTTCAACCTCCACTACCATTAGATATCTTGACTGGAACAGTGGCTTGGTAGTTTTGCCTGAGGATAACCAGCATCAAGAAAGAATGTGCGGCCTGCAAGACATTGGTGGTCATATTATGAAGGTTCCAATAATTGGTTTTCAAGTTCTCCTCTGTATGCGGTTAGAGGTGTGTAACAGATCTTTTTGTTACCTTGAATACTGATATTGGAATAGTCTTACCAACAAATGTTCAACACCTTAATTTAGGGAACACCTGTTGGAGCAAGAAATATACCACTCCCAATTCTTTTCTCTCCAATCTTCCTACTACAAGGTGCTGGTGTGCTGTTTGCTGCATCCAAGTTGGTGGAGAAGCTTATTATTTTAATACGAAGTGAAGCTGATACAGGAAGATATTTTAGATTATCTGCAAGAGCTCATGACTGCCTAGGTTTCTTGCATCATGGTTCTAGGTAAATAGCCTTTGTTTTGCATCAGGAGTCAAACATATGTGGAGATGACCCAATATCGTACCCTTCCTGTGTTAGGCAAGTATTTGATATTTGTAACATATGCAACTAATTATTTCTTCTCTTTTCTCTATCCTTTGCCTTGGAAACTCTATTTTCAAAAAGGCTGTTAGGATGGTGGTCTATAGATGAGGGAAGCCGAGAGGAACAGGCCCGACTTTATCACGAGGGTGCATCTGGGTTAGTTTATTCTGTTTCTGTTATAATTAGTTATCTGCATAAACTCTTCATCTATATTTATCTTTTGCATGCTTGGGATAGTATGTGAAATAATGTCATGGAACAAATGCAAGATTTAGGCATTTGAAATCTGCTCTGTAGGGTGAACGACGGACTGTGTTATGGAATCTTAGTTGAGAAACTAATAATTACTGTTTTATATGTCCCTGAGAGCAGATCCTATGTCTCACAGTTCTTTGATTTCTTAGTGCTACGCTTACTTTCTACTCCCTCTCACAAGGACCACATTTCACTTTGAGTCTCTAGCTATTCACTTGTATTTAGGGCTTCTCTAAATAATATCGTAGAAAAGAATTCAAATGAGAGTCATTGCTAATGTTTAGATTCGATTCCTCAACCTGCAGGTATAATACTTTCTGTGGTTATCCTCCTGATATAGTGAAGAAGATGCCCAGAAAGGATCTTGCTGAGGAGGTGATCTCCTTGACTTTATATATTCTTGTTCCATTTTCTGCATGACATCATCTTGTACTAGAGGATTGTTCTCTCTACCTTTTTTGGTTTGCATACCTGTACAGTTTATGTTCCTTATGATCCTGTCAGGTTTGGAGGCTTCAAGCAGCTTTGGGTGAGCAGAGCGAGATCACCAAATATAGCCAACAGGAGTTTGAAAGACTGCAGAATGTAACCTTCTTATTTTTGCCTAGTATTTTGAGATTGGAAGATGTCTTGCTGTTGAATGAAATGAACCTTTTGTTTTTTGGAGACCATGAATTAGGTCTCCCTTTGAAATCATTTAGATATGAATTCTTGCTCTCTAGATTGATGTAGAAGTAAAACTACCTGCATTCTTTTGGTTAGTTTTCGATATGGTTAAGTGTAAGTCCATTCAGAAGTAAATATATGCATTAAATAGAGTATTCAAATTATTTTTTTCCTTGGGAACTGCTCAACTTCTAAGGTTGTCACTAGATCATTTTGAAAGGCCAAAAGTTTGTCATACAGACAATAGTGACTTTCAAGAGTAAATCTTTGTAGTGATTGGCAATCAAGTGCCATGTACTTGGGATGACATGGAAGAGCTTATCTTCCATTTAATTTACTCCTAAGAGTAATAGACTGAAAGTTGCAATTCTGCTGTTTCTTTTCCATGGTTTCACTATGCTTATATTCCTTTTCTGCGCAAGTGTTTAATAACGTATAGTTTGTGTTTAAGGTTTAAGTAGGGTTTGCTTTGAGAATTGGGCAGCATTTCACCATGATGTTTACGTACCTTGTATTTAACTGCACATTTGTGTATTGGCCAGGAAAAAGTGCTATGTAGGGTTTGCTTTGAGAAAGAGATCAGTGTGGTCCTACTTCCTTGTCGGCATCGCATTCTTTGCAGGTATAGTTACTGTCCTCTACTTGCAGCTTCAATGTATTATTTGCTCCCCTTGAGATTGCTGTTTAATGGTTATTCTGATATGTATTGCAGCAACTGTTGTGAAAAATGCAAAAAATGCCCAATTTGCCGTGTCTGTATCGAAGAGCGCTTACCTGTGTACGATGTTTAATTCCTAACTTGTGCAGATGTTGTGTAAGATGGAAGTTTTTGTGCACAAAAAGGTTATAACAACTAACAGGGCACTGCTGTTTTACGTTTGACTGGAAGTTTTGCCTCAGTCGATGTCACTGTCCAAATTGACATTACCAGCTATTAGGAGGGATGTAGAACAGACAGATGCTGTATTTAACTTCACGTTCTGTTTTAACTTGTCTTCTTTTTCCTTACCGTAGGAAACTGTACATAAATTTAACTTTACAAGTGCAGGTTTCTGAGTTCAGGACTAATGTTATGAAATGGTCGTACACCTAGTAGAAACAAAACTGCTTCTTTTCTCTCTCTGTATATGAGTGATAGTTGGAATGGCGACACAGATTTATAACTTTTGCATACTGGACTATATGAAGTTTGAGTTGGTCTGTAGTCATCACTGGTATCTATCATGGGATGAATTTGCTTATGATTTGTTGTATCTGTTGAATAAATTCGTGTCAACTGTAGCTTCGACATGATTAAGATTGCAAAGCTATGATACTTCCTATTAAAATGTTTTCATATCATAGTAATATATAGAGTGATAATTTTCTTTCTTGATTGTCTATGTGGAGAAACAGTTAAACACGGGGGCACCACTGCCAAAAATGGAATGATATTTTGTAAGGGTGGTATTATATATCCTTGTAAGGCAATCTTCGGGACAAAAATCAAGAGGTCCTTGTATGACAGTTTTCGAGACCCTTAAAAAAAAAGAAGAAGAAGAAGAAGAGAAGTTTGTGTGGAAAGCACAGTTTTAGAATTCTAAGCTCTAGTATTGTTGTCTTCCACCTCTAGTTGTCATTTTCCAGTGTTCAATTTCTAAAAACAAAGTTTTAAAAGTCCAAACTTTATTCATCTGTTCCAACCTTCAGTTGTATTTCGTTGTCTTAACTCTGGCCACCGTTTCCAATCTTTAGTGGCCGCGTTTCGGTGTCTTAACTTTCAGACTTGGAGTAGTTGCGGTGGTTTATCTCCATATGAACATGAACTTTGTCTTTAGTTTAATTTCATTGATGATTTGACTATTGTCCTAAGTACATCTTATTGCATCACCAATGTGCATCTCTTCATCACATGCTTTATGAGAGAACAGACAAAACGGTAACTATCCATTTTGTTAATTTGTGTATGTATTAATATTGGATTTGTTTGATTGTCATAAATAATTAAGTGTAAACTCGTATTTATTTTAGTGTGAAGTAGTAGTATTATAAGTAGTTTTGAATAATATGATGGTATCTTTTATATGACATAGTAGTATTCTTTGTATAATGTGGTGGTATTTATCATTTATTGGATTCATATATTTTATATAATGTGGGCGGTATAGTTTATCTCGGAGAAATATAATTTTTTGATGAGTTTGATTGACATATATAAGTAAATGTGGAGTGACATCCATTGTTGTATAAAGTTGTATAATTGAGTAATAATGTTACGGTATATTTAGTATAATATGGAGATATTTATTGTATGAGCTGGTGTTATTTTTCGTTTAATACAATCGTGCAGTGTAGATGATTAGCATTAAGATAGCAGTGGTATTAAAAATAAGAATGAAGTTTGAAAATTTGGAAATCATATTTGGTTTATACCAAAAGTATGCAAAGGTGTTATGGATTTGCAATTGCTAAAAGGGGAGGAAGGAAAATCGAGAAAGTAGAGTTTTATGAGCAGAACAATTGTTTGCCATTAAGTTCAATTGCATAAATAACAAGAGATGAATAGAATGAAACTAATATCAAGTGGAGGTATTTGGACAATAATCAAGTTTGAAGATATGCAAGACTATGATTTGATTCCAAATAATGTGAGGTTTATGATGCAACATTGGATTGTGGATAGCCATGTAAGACGTGGATTAGTATTGAATGATAACTATGGAATTAAGCCATGCTTATATGTACGTTTTGTTGTTGATGGCACGAGGGTGAGGTTATGAAAATATGACATGTTTACGAAGGTGTTTTAATCATATAAACATATTAAGGCGAGTGAGACCGGAAGGAAAGATGTTCATTAGAATGAGAGAAAAAGGACAGTAGATTCTTCTAGGAATGGAATTGATTATGATGAGTAAGGTTGAAGAATATTTTTTAAGTAGATGCAAAGAGTTAGGAAGCTTATGTTGATTTCGGTGATGTGATCACGTTTAATATCGCATATCTTATGAATAGATATTAATTTTCTTTAAAATAACTTTTGCGGTTAAAAAAAGTATTTTTAGAACCTCCAAAAGCTGAAACAAAGAGATGCTCCCTTCGCTACTGTAAACCATCAAAGACAACCTATTTTACTATGTTATGCATTACTGGGCAATAAGATGACTAATACCTTTTATTGACCTTTTCATATATATCTTAGATATACAGCATTACAAGAAAAAAAATTTTACCGATGAAAATTATCGACAGAAAATAAATACATTTTGTCGCGAAACAAATTTACCGACGTAAAAAGTTGTATGAGAAACGATCGTAGGTAAATTTTAGTGATGGAATTTTGTTATTCCGTCGGTAAAAATATAATGATGGAAAAAATTTGCATCGATAAAATATAATGACTTTAGCGACAGAAAAAAAAATTCAATCGGTAAAATATAATGATTTTAGTGACGGAATTTTGTTATTTCGTTGGCAAAATTATAGTGACAAAAAATGTTTTCTATTAGTAAATTTACCGATCAAGAAACAAAGTTCTGTTCGTATGTTTTACCGATAGAATTATGTATTCCATCGGTATATTTAATTACCTACGGAGTAACAATTATCTGTCGCTAAAATATCTATGGAATATCAAAATTTGGTTAGTAAATTTTAAGACGGAATATGTCACTCTGTCACAAATTAGAGACGAATTATTGTAAACTGTCGAAAAATTTAACTATTATAAATTTCACCTGCCATTTCTCTCTCCTTACTCGAGTTTTCTGTTAATAATGTTATTATTATTTTTATACATTTAATTTCTGTAAATAATACAACATTGATTAAGAAATATAAAGTCAATATTATCCTCACTAATGGTAATATAATAAAAATATTATAATTTATACGAATAAGTATCTTAAAAATAACTGTATATTAATAATTTCTACAAAAACTTAAGAGTAGGAAAACATCAAATATATTCACTTATCCATCTAAGCTATACCGGTGGTGAAGGCAGATGGTTTGACTATTACAATGAAGTCTTATCCCTCCCCTTCAACTGATCCATCTTATTACGAAGTTGGGCTATGTATTCTATCGACTGTGAGTTGTCAGCCTCTCTACTGTGCTCTTAAGTTGAATGACTCTTTCATTTATTCCGGACCATCTACTAGATGCAGCTATAGTGAATGTAGATGATTGCAAATAACATGTGTTTGCAAATGAATCTAAATAAAAAATCCTTCCACAATAAGCCCTACCACCCACTACATCAAGATATGCTTGACTCACATTAATAGTTTCAGAGTTCTGAGATTGTTGTTCAATACTTTCTTGTATTTGATCCTATCATTATAATTGTTTATGTTAATAAGTGATAATTTTTAAGAATTAATATTAAAGGATAGATTTAACATACATGAAGTTGTCTGCAACGGTTGTTGACAAGGTCACACCATCATGCTTCTTAGTGTGAGTGCGAAAAGAGCTGGCGTGATGTAGGTTTCTTCCCATAGACTTTTCTTGCATCAGAATAAATTATTATAAGTGTACTACAATATACAAAAATTTCAAAATTTCCTTTATTTTTTATATTTAGCCCCTATTAGACAAAAAAACTCAACAATACAACTATTATCGATACCAGACATTCATAACATTATTATTCTCCATAATGCACATATGTCAATTATACGTGAATTTCTTATGTTAATACTAAGTTTGAATTCATCACATTAAAGTTGAAGTCTTTATGTTTCAAATAATCACCTACAGGTTGATTTCTAAAGTTCGATTTTAAACAAACGTTATGGTACGTAGCATTGTTTATACCTGTGAATCAAGAAAGAGACTTCTCGTTATGACTCCTAGGCTCATGAAATTTTTCACTGATAATCCTCTTAAGAGTTGCATTGTGATTTTCCAACCTATATACCATCTTAGGGTTTTATTATACAAAGAATTGTTATGTCAATTATATGTGAATTTCTTATGTTAATACTAAGTTTGAATTCATCACATTAAAGTTGAAGACTTTATGTTTCAGTTAATCACCTACAAGTTGATTTCCAAAGTTTAATTTTAACTAAGCACTATAGTACGAGGCATTGTTCTGTGAATCAAGAAAGGGACTTCTCGCTATGACTCATAGGCTCGTGGAATTTTTCACTAATAGGCCTCATGGGAGCTGCATCATAGGTTTACAACCTATATACCATCCTAGGGGTTTATTATGCCTCAAATCATCCATAATTATGCAAACCAATTCGACATGTAGTAAATGCTTATGTAATTAGTAAATCTAACCGTCAATCATTCTAACAGTATTCCAAACAACAAAACCAAGATAACCAATTCCAAAGAACAACACACATTCGTATAATCTATTAAAGGAGAGCATACAAAACCAAGATAACCATTTCTAATTATATTTGTGCAAGAGTTAATTACATCGAGATAACCACAATTACATAATGTTATTTTCATATAGACTCTATATTTTAACTCATCAATCATTGTTAGAGGTAAAGTCGCAAAGGACAAATTGTTAGAGGTAAAGTTGCAAAGAGCAACAAAAACCAATCACATTATAAATTATTTAGTTGAATGACTTACCTTGATAGATGGATAATCACAAACTGCAAAGACGACAAACAAGGTTGGATAATTATCGACACTCTTTAACACAGGACACGGCTTGCAAAAAAGATAATAAACAATTAGCTAACTTTTGATAAGTTTTGAATTGTATTATAAAGAATTGTGTTATAGGCAATAGCCTTATACATTAAAAGAATTGTTATTAAAGAATAAAGGCATAACCTTATACAAGTTCAATCAAGAGATCTAAAACAAGAGAAACCTTATATACATCTTCTTCTTTACCAATAAATAGGAATCATATACAACTTAATTATTATCAAGATTACATTATAGCTCAATTATAACTTAATAGAATCTTTCTTGATCTTAAAATGCATTATCAGCTTATATCACACTTACGCACATAATAATGCACTCAAAACTTATTTCATTATTCTTTAAATCTTTAACATATCTAAAACCCACCTTATAACTAATTTATTATTTAGTTGTTCTCATCTTTAACTTAAATATTCATAGGAAATACAAACTAATTGATATAATTAGGGATGACAATGTCAATATGATTGCATATCATTTCTATTTCTTTTACCCTATAAGAAAAGGCCCTCAAAGTTTGACACATTTCAATAGGTAAGGAATTTGATACTTCTTGAAATACCTATAAAATCTTAATTTTCAAAATCCTTTTTAACATTTTAACACCTAGCGAGTATATTACAAATATGATCTTATAGTTAAGTTATAATAACGTTGGCTGTACAAAATTTGATTTACTCAATTATTTCTCTTTATGAGTTCAACATTATGGAGCTAAGGAAGTGAATATGATGGACTAGATTTTACTAAATTTTCAAAATGTTAAAATTGTAAAGTAGTAAATTTAAATCACTATCTTCTTTTACAAATGTCTATATTAAGTACCAAAATAGATATGACCTTAACTATTCCATTTCAAGTCATATATTGAATCTTCATAAAGAAATCAAACTAATGGGAGGATTTCAACTTCCTTAACCTATTATGTCTCTATCGAGTCAGGTGTGTCAATGATCTCTTCAAAAGGTTATATTCAAACATTAATAGTCTGAGTACCTTTATAAATTCCTTTTTACAAAGATTTTTTAACTTCAATTATAGATTTTATTGTACAAGATAAGCATTATTTTTTATTTTTTTTTACCTAAAAGAAAACAAGACAAATATGTCATAAGAAAAGCAAGAGACTATCATTTCAACTGAACAAATGAAAATTTTAGTTTTTATCATTTCTTTAATATCAAAATATCCACATTAGTAAAAGAGGGAGTGATCAAATATTTCAATTTGGTTTTTAGAGATACACATAAAAACCAATATCATACTTTAACAAAAATCTAAAAGAAGATTGTGATACAAGGTGGCATCACTTCGCATCACTTCCGTTATATTTAAAAAGAACTTATAACACACTTTAAGAAAAATGGAGTTTAGCTATGTACATTACCGACGAAAAACCTACACATTCCGTCGGTAAGCTAAGTTAGCGACTAAATTTACCGACGGACAAAGGCATTGTAGAAACAATCGTAAGTAATAATTTACGACGGACTCTAGATTTTTTGTCGCTAATTTACCGATGAATATTTTGTGTTACCATCGGTGAATATACCAACGATTATTTTATGCTGCCGATAAATTTAACGACGGAAAGATTGTTTCGGTCAGTAAAGTTACTGAGGTATAAATCCTATCCATCGGTAATTTTATTGACAAAATTGGTTATTCCATCGATAAGTTAACGACTAACATTACTGAAATTTTTTAGTTATTTATTAGTAAATCGAATAGATTTTATCAACGAATTTTTCTTTTCTGTTGGTAAATTTACTAAAATTGTTTTTTA